>VMDO01018263.1:0-42623 GCA_007922755.1 Pedetes capensis
CTGTGGTTTGAAGAATAAGACTGGAAGGTTTTCTCTTGCAGCTGAACTGGTGCATCTGTTGACACATTGCCCTTATTTGGGTTGTGAACCAGAAGATGCTATGGCCTCTGCTCTTTCTATGGGAAGAATGGACTCAGGCTCTAAAGAACAAAACCAAGAGACCTGCTGGTCCATTCTCTTCTTCTATGTGCAATTCCCTGTTCGTTTTTGGGATTCCACTCCTGGTCTCCTGGGAATGAGACAAGAGAAGGAGACAGAAGAGGATGCTTTGGAGACCCCACGGACAGACCTCCACCCCAGGGAGAGCTTGACTTACTTAGCCTCTTCAGAGATGAGTACTTGCTTGGGTTGGTCTTTACTGCAGACTCGTATGATGGGGGCAGATGGGCCAAGTTCTGGAAAGAGCGGGAGAAGGAGAGGTCATAGGGCTCGGTGGCTGATGTCAAGATGTTGTTCATCCGTGGCTTCTCTGCAAGAAAAGGGAGGGGTGCATTGTGTTAGTGACGACAAAGGCACAGGCGGGCAAGAGGAGGGGCGGGGCTCTCTCTCCGCTTTCTGCCTATCTCTGACTAGAGTCTCCATGCTGCTTTCCTGGCCCTCTCTATGAAGACACAGGGAATGGTGTGACTCAGTTTCCCTCACACTCAGTTCCATTCACCAACAAGTGCTTTACCTGCCACTGGCCCCCACAGTAGCCAACCATCTCTTGAATGGAAGACTCCACTGTGAGAGTCAGCGGGTTCTTTCTCCATGTACCTCACTGGGTTGTCTGACGATCGTAAACCTGATGCAGGTGAGGCACGTCATAAAGCCACCTGTGTCTGTGGGAAAGTGCTGCCCATTTCCTAAGTTGTTGTTGTGAGGTGCCGTCAAGTCGTGTCTGACTCATAGCAACCCTCATAGGGTTTTCAGTGCTGATTGTTTCAGGATTGCCTTGGGAGTGGACTGCTACCTCCTTCTCCCATTTTTGTGGTGCTGGGAATTGAACTCGGGACCTCAGAGACTGCAGCGCAGCGCTCTACCAACTGAGCCAAATCCCAACCCCATTTCCTAAGAGCTGTAGGCAAACCTAGCTCTCAGGCTCAGGCAAATCTGACTTGGGGGGAGATGCAGTGTCTTCCATCCAGCACCACCCATAATGCCTTTCCACTTGTCCAGCAGAGGCTTCTACCTTGGGGTTCCCCAGGCTCCACACCTGCCCAGGTGCTGTGAGCAACACAGCCATTGTCTCTTACTTGGATACCTTTCTCAGAAGCCCCTTCTGTCAACTCTAAACTGCGAGAGGAGAGAACATGGGCAAAAGCGCTCAGCGTGCCCTTCCTCTTTTCTCTCACTTCCCGAGATAGAGGCTCAAGTTTCCAAAATCAGCAGAGCCATGGTGGGATTTGATCCAGTGCTAGGCCTGGGAAAAGAATGGAGGAAGGAATGGAGAGGGAGGCAAAAGGGAAAGGAGGTAGATGACAATGGGTTCATGTACAAGAGGGCCAGCAGGACTAACACAGAAGAAGAGAGTGGGATGCGTGACAGGGTGAGGATGTGGCAGCAAGCATGGGGGTCTACCAGCAATGGAGGTCCAGAAAAGGTAGACAAGCATGCCTCAGAGCTTCAGCCACTGAGGAGGAGCCACGAAAACAAGTCAACAGGTGGTTGCCAGGGAGATCATGGTACCATTCCCAGAAAGGGGGCAGTTGGGAGGCTGCAGTCTGGCTGGGAGATGCCTCCCATCATGGGTGGAGCACAGATTGGGGCTGTAGTGGAATTGGGTCCTAGACCCAGTTCCTTCTCCATCCTCTTTGACTGATACGCTGCAAGATCAAAGAAGTTCTTCGAAGGGGCACCTCTGACTTGGGACACTGTGTGGGTGGACTGTGGTTTCCCACACCCCTTGGCAAAGAGTGCTGAACCAGAGGACACAGGAATTTGGTGGACTGTGGGAGGGAGAAGCTCTCCTAGGCCTTAGCCAAGGGCTGTCCCGAGCGCAGGGAACTCCTGGCTTCTCCATCTCTTCCTGCCTGTGTTGTCACCCCCAGCACTGGGGATCGAGCCAGGGGATCTCAGCCAGTAAACTGGTGTTCATGCCAGCTCGGTACATATGTGAGGGGGTGGGGAATGCTCTGCATCTCTGAGAGATCAGAACATGCTGTACTGAAAGAGCCTCCCTGGCAAGGATCGGGACAGATGCCAGGAAATGGAGTGGGCAGGAGCTGGGAGTTCTGCTCCCTAGACTAGATTAATAGCCACTGATCCATTGGCCCGTGTTTCCTCACTTCTGACCTTGCTGGAGAACCGACTTCCCCTTGGCTCTCGGCATCTTACTCCCAGTGGGGTCATTGCTCAACTCACCCCCTTCAAAAGGCAATATTTCTCGATTATCGCTGCTCTGGGGCAACTTTCTGAAACATGCCCCTAAGCCGAGGCCAGCTCTGTCTTGCCTTCCACCTCTGCCATGTCTGCCCCTAACCCCTTGCTTGCTCTCTTCCTCCTATTGAAATGCCCTCCCTTACTCTTCCGCTAACAGGTCCTCCTCCTGCCAAGGCTTTTGGCTGTGACCCTGTCGCATTTCTCCAGCACACCATGATCTCTACTCTTCCAGCTCACATTCCTCTTCTGGTCAGTTCTGCCCAGTTTAATGTCTCACTGATCTCTACTAATTTGGCTTGAACTGGACTTGCTGATTGGCAATGGTTGCAATCTCCCGCTCTTCACACGCCTGACTTTCCAATTTTCCTGAACCTTTCATATTGCATGGCCCCAATCAAGGATCCAGTTAACCCTCTTTGGTTAATCAAAGGCCCTTTATTCTCTTACTAGTGGTTGTGCCCAGTTGGGACAGGGCACCAGCCAAGAAAGGGATGCAAAGGAAATGGCTCTCGGTGCATTATGAACCGCTCAAGGGCAGCCACTGGAGCCTGTTTACTCCCGACTCTTTGCACCAGCTGGAAGAGAGAAGACAGGAGGAGAAGACGGGGGAATACTCCTTCCCTTTGTACCCAGGAGTCTGCTTGTGTTGGCTCCTTCAGAGGAAGCTCAGCTCGGGGGCTGTTCTTTCCAGAATGTTACTGAGTAAATGGGAGCTCTCCTCACTTGCCTTTTCTGGCTCCTCTTCTAGCTACTTCATCACTATGGGCATCCCCCAGGCTCCCTGTTTCTGCCGTCTGCTTTCCTCTCTCAGGATTCATGCACAGATTGTCCCCCCTCCCAAGGCTTCTCTACTGCCTCCGAAGCTTCTGGTAATGTTCAGCTCTAACTTCCCGTCAGACTGTACTTCTGCATTCCTGGCTGCCTGTTGAATGGTTTTTCTTGCATACCCTACAGTCACATCAAGCTTTAGATATCTACATCCAAACTCACCATCAACAACTCCACCATCATCAACACACTGGCTGTTTCATTTCCTGATCCCTTTGATGGTGGTAATAACCTCACTCACATTCTTCAAACCAACATTGGCTTGCCATTTTGCTTACCATAATCACTTAGTGGCAAACTTTCCCAATTCTTTCTTCAAAAGATTTCATGTCTCTATGCACCTTTCTGTTTCCGTTGTCAACATTACCACTTGGTTTCAAACCCTTCTAACATCTCTTTCCAGTTTCTCTTGGTTCTAATTGTTCTTAAACCCTAACCTGGAACGTCTGAGTATATGCTGCTTTCCTCACATAGCTCCTCTAGGTGCACAGCGCTGGAGGACCACATTAATCTTAGCGTCCGCCCCTCCTCCCAATTAAAATGCACCTCAATGCTGATCACAGCATCGTCTGATAGGAGAGTGGTAGGCCTTGCTACCAGCTGGGAAGTTAAATTCATCTTTGAGTTTCTCACTCCCGAAAACTTTAATAATGCTTTTACTCTTTCATAGCAGAGACAAGAATGATGGATAGGTAGCAATTTACGTGGCTGTATTATGTTCTATTGAGTTTTGGGCAGGCACCCAAAATAATTTTTCTCTGTGGTTCCAAATGTTACGTTGTGATCTCCTGGGAGCACATTAGAACCTAAGAGGGACCCTTTGAAACCCTTTGGCACTATCCTCTGCTATTTCGTTTTTAGCCTCTTCCCCTGCAAAGAGGCTAAAGCCCAAATCAGGTTTGAGTTTCATCAAATCTTAATTAGTTTGGGTAGGATGGAGATAGTTCAACCAAGCCTCATGTCATTTGTAAATGATACCACAAGGAGCTTCGGGCAAGGAGACCGTTAATTTCCTTGCCATGGACACAGGGGATTTATGATTGCAAGAAGCGAAGTGGATTGCAAACATAAATGAGTAAAGAAAGGGTCAAGCTTCTTCCCTTTCATGGCAGGAAATCATGTCGATGTCAGAGACAGAAACACCAAGGGGACAATGGTCTCGAAGGGAGAGTGAAGTCTTGTGGCCCCGGAGGAGGGTAAACCCATGTCTACTTACACCTCCTCAGTTCCCGCGAACCAATGACCATGGGTCTGATGCCCTGATAGGCATCTGTAGCTAGAATGGGGCCCCTTGGAATGGCATGGAATGGAGAGTGCTCACAATTAGCACTCACCGTGTGTAGGGGTCTGTGTAGCACTGCTTAAAATCGGATGATTATACTGATGATCACCTGAAAGTCATAGAAAAGAACATTTTAAAGCCGAGTTCAGGCATTCCACCATCTCTCCAACATAACCCCAAATCTCTCTTGGTCTCTAACATGTTTCTCGGACTCAGAGGCAACCCTTCTAAGAAAGGCAGAGAATAGTGGATTAGGCTCAAAGAAACTTGCCCTGCACTTCCTGACTCTCTCCTATGGCATCTGGCTTCCTCTGTCACCATGGCGACTCCCTCCCACCCTCTCCCCACAATCTCTGGATCTCCCTGAACAGCCACAGAGGCATTGTCAGTGTGGGGGTGATTTGAGGAGGAGGAGGGGAGATTACAGGGCACATTTGGCAAGGACACATACATGGGGTGAGGACCTGGGAAGAAGTAAATTCTTCTTTTGTTGGGGAAGTGGCAGGGTATGATTAACTAGGAAGAAAATGTCCTGACTAAGGTATGTGTACGCTGGTATCTGGCTGCATCCTGAGGTCCAGCAGGCTATTGTGAACTGCCCATTACCTGAGATCAGGAGTTCTGGGTTCTAGGCTAAATGATACAGCAATAGTTGGAAGGCATTTCCTCTATTCATAATGCAAAGGCCCACTTAGATTGAACGATCCACAAAATTGATAGTCACAGTTTCCAAAGCCTGCAGTTCAGAGCCTTCCAAGGGCTTCTAAGACAGTTTGACTGAAGATTTGGCTTACCTCTAAAATAACATTCCAACATTGTATTATTGCTTTAACTCAACATTGTATTCTTATTTTTCATTGGTACATGTATCTAACTTCAACCAAAGCTAGAGGTAGAAGAGGCATGAGGCATCTTTTGGCTTTGTTTTACCTACATTATGCCTTACAGCTCTGTCATTTTGCAGGGCAGGGATGTCTGACTCCATTTCTGTGCATGTTGTTGTTGAAACTGTCTTTCCTAGCCTTGGCATTATCTTCTCTGGCTACTCATTCCCTAGCTCCTTCACTATATCCCTTTTCCTCTTCTCTAAGTGCGGGGACTCATTAAGTGCAGGTGCCCTGGGGAAGATGTCAGCTCTAGTCCCCAGTCAAATTGATAGTTCTCAAATCTATACTTGTAGCCAGTGGTCAGTCTGATCTGTAGGGTTTGATTTTAAACTGCTCGTGGACGTGTCCATGAAACTCCTCCCCTTTTCCAAAACCATTAAGTTTCAAAATGAGTTCATCATTTTATTCTCCAACGCTCAAGCTCCTGTCCATGATACTGAGGTTCCACGGGCTTGGTGTGTAAAACCTCAGGCATCTTGACAATTTCCCTTCGTTCATCCTCCATATTCAGTGAACCTCAAAGTCTTCTTTGTAGTCTCCTGAATCCAGGCCCATGACATATATTTTTTGGCAAGATTTCTCTTAGCTCTAGTTTCTGGCCATTTCCAAGACAAATCAACCTGTTTCCTCCTATTGGACCACATTTCTGAAACCAAAGGAATCACTGCATCATTCCTTTGATAAGACTGGACTCTTTAAATGGGCAAGCACACATCTAAGGAGTGTGTGGGCTGGGGCAGTAGGCCAGAATTCCTCACAGGGAGATGCTGACCCTTCCTAAGGCAGGCTAGTTATAGCCAGGGAAGAAACTATTTGTCAAAGGTTAAATCAATTCTACATCAGACCTGGATTTAAGCCAAAAGAGAAAATCCAGGAAGGGAGATAAAGGATAGATTTTTTTCCCCCCTACTTGTCCTCAAAAGGCAAAGAAAATGTTTTTCTTTCTTTCCCTCTTTCTTTCTTTCTTTCTTTCTTTCTTTCTTTCTTTCTTTCTTTCCTTATTTGGTTTGTTTGTTGCTTTTTAAGCAATATGGTGACATCAAGAAATGGGAGAGCCCAAGTTGAATGGTGGAGAGTGGTAGATAGTGACCAACATCTTTAGTCTTCCATCTCAGTCTGGATGACAGCAGGAAATGGTTATGGATAGTTCAAATGCAGAATCCTTTCCGATAACTGGTTGTGCTCCATCCCTGTGCTGAACACTTTCATGCACATTCAAAAAATTTATTTTTATAATTTTAATTGTATATAGTTATAGAGTACAGTATAATAATTCTATTTATACATGTATATAATGCATAACAGTCAAATCAGGGTACTCAGTATTTCCATCTCCTTAACCTTTTTTTTAAGTTTTGGATTACCACATAATAATTGTACACATTTATGGGTTACAGCGTGATATTTCAATACATGAATAGAATGTGTATTGATAAAGTGAGGGTAATTAATGTGTCTATCTCCTTATCATTACATTATGTTTGGAGACTGAGTTTCTCTCTTCTAGTTATTCATAAATATATATAATATGTTGTTGCAAACTATAGTCATCCCATTGTGTGCTACAGAACAGTGGAACTTGCTCCTTACGTAGAGCTGTTTTGGTAACTGTTACCCAATCTCCCTTAGTCTCCACTGTCCCTCATGCTTCCCAATCTCTCATAATCACTATTCTACATTCACATCAACTCTTTTAGCTTCTACATATGGGAGAGAATGTGTAATATTTATCTTTCTGTTTCTGACATCTTTTGATTCACATAATGTCCTCCCGTTCCATCTATTTTCACGTGCACTTTTTCTAAACTAATCCTTACAGTGATCTTCATGTACATAGGGAGTGGTGTAGAATGTATATGTATTCTTGGCCTCCCATTTGCCAGACACTGTATGAAATGCTAAATACCTTAATTGCAATCCTTGTTGAATTTTTTTCTTTACAGAGGAGGTCATAAACAGGATAAATGTTTTGAATTTAGATATTTTGTATGTGAGTGCAGAATTTTTCCTTTAGTTTGTATCTTGCTGAAAGTATTTTCCTAGCATTTGATTTTTTTTTTTTTGGATGCTGGCTGTAAGGAGAAGTATTTTAAATTAAGTATAAAGATGAAAATTAAAAGCGATCCAAGCAACTCGGGAGGCAGAGGCAGGAGGATCGCAGGTTCGAGACCAGAGGCAGTCTGCCTAATTTAGCGAGACCCTGTCTCAAAAAGTAAAAAAATAGGCTGGGGGTGCAGCTCAGTGGTCCAGCACTTGCAAAGCATGCAAGTGCGAGGCCGTGGGTTCGACCCCCAGTACCGCAAAAAAAAAAAAACAAGTGACCCAAAATAAGCATTGCGACATTTTGGTGTAATTCCTTTTATTCCCCTTCCTCTGTAGACTGTGTGTGCTTACTCACACACACTTAAACAATATTACGATAAATAATTTCATGCATATGTCTTTTTCATGCAGATTACAGTTCTTAAAATTGACTAAAACATGATGGTGAGTTGATCCTCACACTTGCAAAGAATGAAAAATGTATGAGGCTGTTCACTGCAGTATTTTTACATTGGCAAAAGTAAGGAGACAACCCAAATGCTTATACATACATATATGTATGTGTGTATATATATATGTCCATATACATACAGAGATAAAAATATATAGTTTTCCTATTGTAAGTATGCTGCATATGCTACCTTAATCTTTCTTATACTTAATGAAAAACATATCCTGAATATATTTTCATGTTTTGAAATAGCCTTTGAAACATTTTATATGATTTCACAATAATCTTTCCGTAGAATAGTGTATTTGTATTTCTACATACCATTTAAGTATATGTTTAAGTATATTTAATCATCCACCTGTGTTTTATATCTAGATTGCCTAAAAGCTCAATAATGTTACACCAAACAACCTTGCACAAAAATCTCTGGCCATATCTCATTTCCTTAGGCCAAAACTAAAAACATTTCTAGGTCAATACATCATCAATTGCCTAGCAATATGACAAAGCAGATGATAAGTTTTCTCATATTGAAACATTTATCTCTTCCTGGTACATACCTTATTTGATTCTAGTGTCCTATTTTTTCATTACAACTCTGGATTGCACTTGCTTATATTTAATTTATGTGTGCATTTTTGTGCTAATGATGTCAAGTTTTTGTATTAAGATAATGATTTTCTAAATCCAAGAGAATACCATCGCATCCTTGTCTATGCTTTGAAATTATTAACATAGCATGTGAAATATCTGTTCCTTGGAAATTTGAAGGAATGCAAAAATAAAAATGTCTGGTGTCTTTTGAGAGGGTCCTTCTGTTAGCACAGCGCTAGAGGCTTGTGTTATTTTATCCACCATCCAAGAACAACTTCAGAAAGTAGATACTGCTGTCATCACCAATCTAGAAATAAGGAAACTGATATTTGGAGAAGCTGAACATTTTGTCCAACATTCTGTACCTAGCAGGTGAAGCAGAGACCAACCCTGGCAGACTGGTGCTACAGCCCAAATCCTTAACCAGTACATACGCTGCCTTCCCATCCTTGGCAACTTCATCTTTGCATACTGATTCATTCGAGCTTTCTAATTCCAAATTCAATTTGCAATTCCTATTATACTTTAAAAATATTCATTGGACATTTAAAACTTCATTAGCTTACCCAGGCACCCTATGCACAACTATAATCCAAGTGACTTGAGAAGCTGAGGCAAGAGCATTGTAGGTTTGAGGCCAGAGGTAGCCTGTGCAACTTAGTGAGACCCTGTCTCAAAGTAAAAACTAAAAAAGGGGCTGTGGGTGCAGCTCATTGGTAGAGCACTTGCCTAGGATGCTCAAGGTCCCGGGTTCAACCTCCAGTACTGAAAAACAAAACAGAACTGTGAAACTTCCTATAAAATTTTCTGTACATGAAGGCATATCCCTGTTCTTGTTCTTTTCCTGCCTCATCTTTTTCATTGGTTTGGTTTGTTATTGTTTTCTAATTTCTTGGCTGGAATCTTTTGTCCAATCATTTTCCCTGTTAATAATATAAGGTCTTTAGCTATGAGTTTATCTATGGCCCCATCCATGAGAATCAGCACGCAGTGTTATTATGCTTTCTGTGTCCTAACTAATGAAAAATTGCAACCATGGTTGTCTTGTTGACCCAAGAATTACTTAATGGTATGCTGTTAAATTTCAAAGTGTTTGGGGTTGTTGGTTTGAATTTTTGCCATTAATTTTCGTTTATTATACTGTGGTCAGAGAACAAGGCTTGTCCAAGTTTTGTTTCTTGGAACTTACTGAGATTTCCTTTGTGAGTTAATATAAGATCAATACTTATGAATGTTTTATGAGTACTTAGAGAAAAGGTTTATTTTCATTTTGTATAGTACAAAATTGACATCTATCTATTAAATGAGACACATAAAATACATTACTCAGTCCCTCTCTGCCCTAATTCATTCTTGGCCTACTTAATCTGTCACAGACTGAGCCTGGTGTGGTAAGGTCTCCTGCTACTCTCATGTTCCTGTCATTTTCTTTTTGTATTCATTGCAGAATTGTTTTCATAGATTTCATAGCTACATTATGCAGCTCCAAAAAGGATCATGATGTGTATGTCTTCTTCGTAGAAGGTACTATTTATCACTGTTAATAATACTCTCTGCCCTATTTAATGCCTTTCTTTGCCTTTAAGTTCACTTGATCTGACATTTATATTGCTAACCCAGCTTTGTTTTTGTTTGCATTTGCCTGATAAACTTTGCTTGTCCTTTTTATGTCTAACCTTTCCGTATCATGTTGCTTTAAGCTTGTCTCTTGATAAGAATATTTGTGTGTTTGTCTATCTATCTATCTATCTATCTATCTATCTATCTATCTATCTATCTATATGCATATACACATATAATCTGCCTTATTTACCCTGGCATTTTCTGGGTTATCCTGACAGCTAAGAGTGGGTTGTCCTGCTCATAAAACTGCCCTGCCTTCTCCTGTAGTATGCCCCCTCTTCCTGCTGTTATGATCCTATATCCTTCTATGTTGCCCAGACTCCAGGTATCCTGGCTGATTTGACCATGTGTGTGTACCTGACTTGACCTGGGCCAAGTAGAACTCTTGCTCCAGAAATTGTTGTTGCTATTGGTGTTAGGTGCTGTCAAGTCAGATCCAACTCAGAGCAACCCTCATAGGGTTTTCAATGGCTGATTGTTGTGGAACTGCATCCAGAGTGGATTGCCATGTCCTTTTCCTGTTTTTGCTGCACTGGGGATAGAACCTGGGTCCTCAGAGAGTGCAGAGCAGCCCTCTACCAACTGAGCTAGACCCCAGCCCCCTACTCCAGAAATAAGGAATCCTTATAAAAGAGAGGTCTGGTCTCTATGTATGGCTGGAGCCATGTTGTCTAAACTAGGTAGCTCTAAGCACCCAACTGAGTTTGGAATAGAGAAAGTCAACCTTTAGAAACTGTGGTATACTGTATTTCCAAAAATGGCCACAGTTCTATATCTAGTCTCATGCACTTCCCCAGAACCTTGCCATTTACCCCCTTAGATAGAGGATTTTAAAACTGAAGGGGTTTTGTGACTGCATCAATGAATAGAAGGCAACAGAAGTAATGGTGAATGAGTTCTGAGGATAGGTTGCAAAAGTGATATGGATTTCACTGGTGCTCTCTCTTTTGGTACACTCAACCTTGGATCCCAGCTACCATGGTGTAAGGAAGTCCAGGCCACATGAAGGGGCTATATGGAAGGGCTGATAGTCTCAGCTAGGGTCTCAGTCAACAGCCAACACCCACTGGCCAGATGTGCAAGTGAGCAAGACTTCAGATAAATCTGGCTCTTGCTTTCTTAGCTGCCTGAGCTGATGAAAAGTGGAACAGAGACAAGTGATTCCACTGAACTTTGCCCAAATTATGGATTTATATACAAAATAACAAATAAATATCTTCATTGTAGTATTTATTTATTTATATTTATTTTTGCAGTACATGAGGGTTGAACCCAGGCCCTCACACATACTGTGCAAGTGCTATGTCACTGAGCTTCAACCACAGCCCATTTTTTATTTTTCATTTTGAGCCAGGGTCTTGTTAAGTTATGCAAGCTGCCTCTGGCCTTGAACTTGAGATCCTCCTGCCTCCACAGCCTCCTGAGTTGCTGGGATTACAGGTGTGCACTACTGTGCCAGGCTCACTGGCATTTTCAAAGTTAAAGTATCTATTCTGAGGTAGTTGTAGATTTGCATGTAGGTACAATAAATACAAAATGATACAGTGCACTCTCTACTCAGTTTCTCCAGTGGTAACATTTTGCAACACTATGGTACTATGTGGGGCTGGGATTTAGCTCAGTTGGTAGAGCGCTGCATTGTAGTCTCTGAGGTCCCGAGTTCAATTCCTATACACCACAAAAATGGGAGAAGGACCTGGCAATCCACTCCCAAGGCAATCCTGAAACAGCCATTGAAAACCCTACGAGGGTCGCTATGAGTCGGATACCGACTTGACGGCACCTAACAACAACAACATGGTACTATGTAAAAATCAGAAATTCATATTGACACAGTTAATTACAGACCTTTCCATCTCCACAACGATTCCTTATGCTGCCCTTTGATGCCCTCCCACTTCCTTCCAGCGCTCATCCTCTCCTTACCCCTTGGCAACCATTAAACTGTTTATCATTTCCCTAATTTTCCCATTTCAAGAATGTTACGTAAGTAGAATCACATAGTATGTAACTTTTGGAATTGGATTTTTTTTTCACCAAGCATAATTCTCTGGAGAGTCATCCATGAAACACACATATCAATGTTGTATGTATCAATAGTTCATTCCTTGTTGTTGCTGAATGGTAAATGTTAGGATGGACCATGGTAGGATGGACCACAATTTGCTTAATCATCCAGCTGTTGAAGGAAATGTGGGTTGTTTTCAGTTTCAGGATATTATAAATAGAGCTACTATAAGCATTCATGGGCAAGTTTTCTGTCATAGTAAGTCTTCATTTGTCTGGTACAAATACTTTGGAGAGGGATTACTAGATTGTATGGCTGTTGTTGTTGTTAGGTGCCGTCGAGTCGGTGTCCGACTCATAGCGACCCTCATAGGGTCTTCAATGGCTGACTGTTTCGGGATTGCCTTGGGAGTGGATTGCCAGGCCCTTCTCCCATTTTTGTGGTGCTGGGAATTGAACTCAGGACCTCAGAGACTGCAACACAGCGCTCTACCAACTGAGCCAAATCCCAGCCCCAGATTGTATGGTAGTTGCATGTTTAATTATGTATATATATATTTTGAGACAGTGTATCTATGTAGTCTAGGCTGACCTTGAACTCATGATCCTCCTGCCTCAGCCTCTGGAGTGCTGGTATTATAGGCCTGTGCCACCACACCTGGTATGTGTTTAATTTTTAAAGAATCTTTCAAACTGTTTTCCAAAGTGGTTATACCATTTTACATTCCCACTTTGTAAATAAATGAATAATCCAGTTTCCTTGCCAGCATTTGGTATTGTCACTATTTTTAATTTTAGATATTTTCATCTATAAGAGGTATATAGTGATATTGTGGACTTAATATTAATTTCTCTAATGGTTAATGATCTTAAGTACCTTTTTCATGTGCTTAATACTGAACAACAACAACATAAGTATATATGTATACATATATTATAGCTAACAATAAAGTATTCTTCAGTAAAATGTCTTTTTATTCCTCCGCCCATTTTCTAATCAGAGTACATATTTTCCTGTTTTGAGTGGTCTTTATATCCTAGATGTTGTTGTTGTTGTTGGGTACCGTCGAGTCGGTATCCGACTCATAGCGACCCTCATAGGGTTTTCAATGGCTGACTGTTTCTGGATTGCCTTGGGAGTGGATTGCCAGGCCCTTCTCCCATTTTTGTGGTGCTGGGAATCGAACTCGGGACCTCAGAGACTGCAGCGCAGCGCTCTACCAACTGAGCTAACTCCCAGCCCATATCCTAGATACTAATCCCTTATTGGATATATAGTTTGCAAATATTTTCTTCCAGTGTGTAGCCTGTCTCATCATCCTTTTAACAGGGCCTTTTGGAGAGCAAATGTTTCAATTTTGATGAAGCCTAATTTATCAGCCATATATATATATATAATGTATATATATATATATATTTCTGATTTTAAGCCCAAAATCCTGAAAATTTTCTCCTATTTGTATAATATTTTACAGTTTTACATTTTACACTTAAATACATGATCTATTTTTAATTAATTTTTATATAAGGAATGAGACTTAGGCTAGGGTTCTTATTTTTTTCTACAGCCCATTACTCCAGGATCATTTCTCAAAAGGAATCTTTCCTCCATCCAATTGCTTCTGCATCAAAAAATCAGTCTGACTTATTTGCATGAGTCTGTTTCTGGGTTTCTAGTTCTGTTCCATGACCTACATGTCTTTTTCTCTCCCGATACCACACGGTTTTGATTACTGTATTTATATGGTATTTCTGCAAAACTGAGTAGACTGATCCTCCCACTTTGTTTTTCTTTTTCGAATTTGCTTTAGTTATTGTAATTCCTTTGCCTTTTCATGTAAGTTTTGAAATAATATTGACTGTCTAAAAAGTCTTACAGGGATTTTGACAGGAATTGGGTTAAACCTGTTTATTATTTTGAGTAGAACTGATATCTTTCCTCTGTTTATCCTTCCAATTCATAGTCATGATATGTTTCTTTATATTGTATCATTTTAATTTCTTTGACATGTATACTATATTTTCAAAGTTATTGTGTAGTGATTGTCTTAAGGGTAAGATGCATCTTAGCTTCATTGCAATCTTCAGGAGTAACTTAATTCCCACAGGATATGGGAACTTTGGTCTAACTTTATTCTAACACATATTCCTTCTTTTTATTATCATAGTCATATATATCACATCTCTCTATAGGTATATATAACCTACAGCTGTACCACTGTGGCATCTGATCCCATCAGCTCTCAGAAGCTAAGCAGGGGGGGGCCTGGTTAGTACTTGGATGAGAGACCACCTGGGAACACCAGCTCCTGTAGGCTTGGGAGAAGGACCCGGCAAGCCACTCCTCCAAAAGCAATCGGCCATTGAAAACCCTATGAATAGCAGAGAAGCACTGATAATAGTGTTTTAACTGTTGTACTTAGGGTCACTATGAGTTGGACTCGACTCGATGGTACCTAACATCAACAACAACATACGTATATATAACCTGCACATACACTGTGGCATCTGATCCCGTCAGATCTCTGAAGCTAAGCAGGGTCGGGCCTGGTTAGTACTCGGATGGGAGACCACCTAGGAACACCAGGTGCTGTAGGCTTGGGAGAAGGACCTGGCAACCCCCTCCCAAAAAACAAGCAGCCATCGAAAACCCTATGAATAGCAGAGAAGCCCGACAATAGAGTTTCACCTGTTGTACATATGGTCACTCACTATGAGTTGGACACCAACTCGACACCACCTAACAACATAGGTATATATGCATACATATATTATACCTAACGATACAGTATTCAAATTATGGAGATATATATAACTTGGGGTTTGGAGGGCCAGGTCTCATTTTGTAGCCCAGGCTGCCCTTAAATTTATAATCCTCCTGCCTTCGCCTCCTAGTGATGGGATTGCAGGCATATGCCACTATGCTTCACTTATTTTATATATTTGTATGTGTTTTTTAAGAGCTAGGAGAAGCCATAAAAGAAATACATGTGCAGAGTCTCTTCTATTGATTACATATTTATCATTTCTCATGATTTTTATTGCTTCCTATGAATTTGATTTATTGACTGATGTCTATTTTCTTTCAGTCCGTGAACTTTATTTATTTATTTTTTTTGTAAGTCACAACTGCCAGCAAAGAATTTTCTGTCTTCGTTTATTTGAAAATGTCTTTATTTCACCTTCGTATCTGAATTCCTATTTGATGGTTTTTATTTTGGCACTTGGAATAGACCTTCCCAATGGGCTCTGGTCACCATTGTTTAGCATGAGGAATCAGCCATTAATCGAATAGCTGATACTCCTCTGTATGTGATGAAAGGATGTCAGCTAACACTCTAAATCAGGTGAGTCCCTTTAGACCACCAGTACTCACAGCTGGCCCACCCTGGTAGGTCCTTTGTGCTGACTTATCTGAGGGGAATGTGGAGCTGTTCTGTAGAAGAACACCCAGAGCTAATAAACACTCTTCTTACCTGAAATACAGCAGCTGCTAAAGTATAAACGCTTCTCAGATTACTATATGCCTTTGGCCAATGTTTTTCATTCAAAGTCTACAGCCCTACTACCCTTGCATCCGAAATAATCAGCCATTGAAAACCCTATGAATAGCAGAGAAGCACTGACAATAGTGCCAGGCATGGCACAGTGTTGGAGAATGTTTCATTCTGTTGTTCATAGGGTCGCTGTGAGTCCGGCCTGACTCAATGGCACCTAACAACAACAATTTCATTCAAAGATCTCCAAAGAGACAGAACTAATATGTTCTCATGTAGAGGTATGTACGAGGGGATTTATTAGGAGAAATGGCTCACACTTATGGTGGCGGGGAGGTCCCAAGAGACTATGTGCAGGCTGAGATCCTGAGATGCTGGCGGCATGGCTCAGGTCAAGTCTGAAGGCCTCAGAATCAGGGAAGCCATTGGGATAAATCCTAGTTCAAGGTCAAAAGCCTGAAAACCTAGCAGGTATCGGCTAGGTTTTTCCTTTTTTAATCAATATTGTCCAGCTCCTAGTTGCTATGCGAAGAAGATTCACTTATATTCTCATTAAAACAAAGCCAACTTCCCCCACATCCTAGAGATACATTCTCCAGTCACTCCAGCTCTGTAGCAGTGTTCAGACAAAGAGATGTGGCATGGAGGTGGGGAAGAAATGGGAGCTTCTTAGTCCCTGAGCAGCTGAAAGATGTTTTCAAAACTTCAGATATCAGTAAAATCCCCAATACATTTTAGCCGGGACACTTTGTATCCAAGGAGAATAAGCTCTATGTCAACATTTCAGACTAATTCACACCTGTTAATAGTTAGAATATTGGCTGGGAAAAAGAGTCAATTGGTATTGAAGACATGTCCTAGGAGTGTGTAGTAGACTTCAAAGTTCCTTTACGCTGAGAACAAGGGAATTACTTGTTGCCTAAAACTGACACATTTTCAGAAATAATGATAGTAATGTAATAATAATACTAATACTACTAATAAAGAATCTCCAGGTGGCCCATTCGCCTGCTCTACCCTAAGTGCAGGCCCAGTGACTCCCTGCACCTGCTCTTGGTAGAGGCCAACAGTGATTCTATGTGAAGACCTACTTTGTGTTCACATCAAAGCCATCCTCAAAGGACACCCCTGGCACAGTGCTTTGCAACCTGGCTCTAGGGAACCTTGCAGTCCCCTTGGAGGTACCTCAAGGACCACTATTGAAGGGATAATATTTAAGGGGTGTCCCTCCCACCTCCACAGGGCCTTTCCCAGAATGGCTTCATTTCCATCTGTCTTCTGAATTGGACTTTTACCCAAAAGTTCATTGAAAGAAACATTTCCACTGGTAATAAGTAAGTTTAAAATCTACTGAAGACATTCAGCTACTGTCTTTTACAGCTGAAGAAACAGGTCCAGAGAAGTGAAGTGACCTATCCTTGGTCCCCAAATCAGTGGCAGAGACAGGGTCTTAGTCTCATTTCGTAGAGCTGTAATCTTTCATTATGCATCATTGTCTAAAGAGTATATGCTGTGTACAAGTCTCTCTTGTGTTCCCCAGCACAGGTTCTGAGGGCTTTGTTTCTGGGGGCTGTGCACATCTTTGTTGGCTGCCTGTAGCTGTCAATAGATATCTGGGTTCAATGAAACACTCTGAACTCTAGGAGAATGAGAAGGGGTAGTCCTGGGTCAACTAAGCTTTGGATCTTGCATACTGTATCTTTCCTCTTAGATATTTATTATGCCTGTTGAAGGCACTAATTCCAGCAATAAATAACTTATTTTTATTGGTTATTTCACCGGGAGGCACTTTTTTCACTTAACATAGTCTGGGTGCCGATAGGGAACAGATGCGTAACCATTTAGGTATTTGGGGGAGTTTAATAAAAAGACTACATTCAAAAGAATGCGCAGGAAGCCAGGCATGGTGGCGCACACCTGTAATCCCAGTGGCTCCTGAGGCAGAGGCAGGAGGATCGCAAGTTCGAGACCAGAGGCAGTCTGCATAACTTAGCGAGACCCTGTCTCAAAAACTAAAAAAATGGGCTGGGGGTGCAGCTCAGTGGTCCAGCACTTGCAGAGCATGCAGGCACAAGGGCCTGGGTTCAACCCCCAGTACAAAAAAAAAAAAAAAAAAAAGGCCGCAGAATATAGGAAATCCACAGGGATGGTGCAGGGCCCTCAAGCATGTAAGAGAGGGAGATTCATCCAAACTGGAGCCTACAGGGAGGTTCTCAACAAGTGGCCAAGGGCCCTCTGACCTTTGATTGGGGGATGCAGCCAGATTCCTTTGAATGTGAAGGGAGGTAGCCTGGGAATTAAGTGTCCCAATTTTACTCCCTTCTATTCCTCTGTCCCTTTGGGTGGATTCACCATTTACCAAGCTCAACCAGTCATGGAATAAGGTAGCTCACTGAAGCAATCCATAAAGGTCAGCGTCTGCCACCCGGGTAGGATACAGAGCCCATTTGTAGAGTCAAATGGACAAATGGTTCAGGATAGACTTATTAACCCCCTCTGAGATATGCTACTCTAGTGTACACCAAAGATATCTGGTAGGGGTCTGGAGAGTTGGCTTTCTAGGTAATGGACGGAGGTTTGGGGTGTGGGGGAAGTAAGTATTCATGTAGAAAAGAGAAAGCAGATCTCGCGATGTACATGGGACAGGAAGGCTAGCAAGGCCCGGGTTTTTCCCAGAGCTTTTCTCTGCGGGGCTATGTATACAGTCTGTTAAATTTGGCAACCTGTCTCTCCCTGGACTTATCAACTGAGCACATCTCCACTCCCTCTACTACCAATTTCCCCCCTCTTTTCTTCCTTCAGTGAGTCCTGGGTCTTGGCACAGTGCCCAGCCAGGCCACCAGTCTTCCTGATGGATAGAGCTGGAAAATATAACAATTAATTAGTGCTCAAGACTCAGTGATCGAGATGCTGACATGACCATAAAGTCAAAACCAATTTTCCCTGAGCTCTAAGGCTGTGTAAAGGAAGCAGAGAAGCAGGGTGTGGACCCCCCACCCACTGATACCACGTGGACCCCTGGCAGCCGTGAACAGTTCTCTGAGAACTGGAACGTCCCTCCTCACCTCTTTGACCAATGTTTATGGAGCTGACTGTGAAATTCTGGTGTGGGTACCAGGTTTTACTACTAGTGAAAGCAGCAGTCAGTTTCTCTATGGAACAAATAAACTGTATGCATATATATATGTGTGTGTGTGCATGCATTTATGAGTTTGTGTGTTTGCTTATGAGTGTATTTAGAGTGGATAGAGGATGAAAGAGAAGAAGGGGGAGGCCAGATGTGATGGCGCATATCTGTAATCCCAGGATTGGGGAGGCTGAGGCAGGAGGATCACAAGTTCATAGTAAGGTCCTATCTCAAAAAAAAAAAAAAGAAAGAAAGGAAGGAAAGAAAGAAAGAAAGGAAGGAAAGAAAGAAAGAAAGAAAAAGAAAGAAAGGGAAGAAAGGAAGTAAAGAAAGAAGGAGGGAAGGAGAGGGAAAGGGAGGAAGGAAAGTAGATGGGAGGGGATAGGAAGGAAGGGGAAGAGTAGAGAAGGGAAGGAAAGGGAAAGAAAGGAAAGAGGGATGAAGGAAGAAAAGAGGGTAGGAAGGACAGAAGGAAAGAAAGAAAAAACAAAGAAAGGAAAGATGAAAAAGGAAAGGAAGAAAAAAGAAAAGAAAAGAAAAGAGAAAAATAAAGAAAATATGAATGAAAGAAAGTAGATAAGTGTGATTTGGTATAGGGTATTCTTACTGGGAATTCAGCCACAGATGTAGCAAACTTGATTCCTGTTCACTGACTCAGAGAAAGTTTGAGGGAGAGGGTGTAAATAACACCCAAACACAGACAATGACTTGATTGAGGGGATTCTGAGAGTGCAGAACAGAGAGGTGATGTGCATATGGGTGCTCAAGTCTGGGCTCCATTCACCATGCTCTGGCACTGCTATGGTATCTCCTAACTACTTCCCAACTTCCAGGCTCTGCCCCTTTGGGTCCTCCTTGCACAGCTACTGGATTAGTGTTTCTCAGATACAAATGTCACCCTGAAGCTGAGCACAGTGGCACATACCTGTAATCCCATTAACCTAGGAGGCAGAGGCAAGAGAATCGCAAGTTAAAGACCAGAGGCAGTCTATGTAATTTAGCAAGACCCTGTCTCAAAAAGTAAAAAAAGGGGGCTAGTGGTGCAGCTCAGTGGTACAGCACTTGCAAAGCATTCAAGCGCTCTAGTACCTGGGCTCAACCCCTCGTACCAGAAAAAAAAAAAAAAAAAAAAAAAGAGTCACCCTGGCCTTGAGCCTTCAAGTACAAAAAACTCCCCAAATGTTAAAGTTTAGATACTCAAAGCAAAGAATTTAAACTCTAGCGTACTTAAAGAATCACCTGAAAAGGAAAAGTTCTGGCTCTCTTCTCAGCCCGTGTGCTATTATTTGGGAGGTCTAGGGCAAGCCTCAGGAGTCAGCTTTTTAAAAAGCACCCTGGATGATTCTTCTGCTACTAAACCACACTTTGAGCGATGCTGCAGATGTAGCTACATTTTCAAAGCTGCCCACGGTCCAGTCACGTTTCACTGCCCCAACATGCCAGGGATTTCGTAAACTGGTTTTCCATCTGCCTCCCCCCAACCCCCGCCACCTTCCATGGCACCCCCTCAGTCCTCAGTTCCTGAATGTCTTCCACCTGGATTTTCATCCTCCTCTTTCCTCCACCCAAATCCTTCCTATCCTTGAGGAGAAAACTCCAGTTTCATCCCCATAAATTCATTCATAAAATCAAGTCCTCCAGTGCACAACGATGTTCTTCCCTTCCCTGATACTTGCAGAATATATTACCATCACCCTTTGCTTTTCATATTCGATCATATGCTATTTCACGTAATTATTTCTCTATCTCATTGGCTCACTCTTTTGAAGGTGATTAAATACTTCTGCATGTAAGGCTCTTCTCCCCAACTATTAATACATTCAGCATTTCTGGAGATGAGATGAATTACAGTTGTTTCTGTTTGGCTTAGCACAATACTTCCTTGGCTTTTTGAGGTTTTTATGCCTTACTAAACAAGTCAACTCTTGAGGCAGCAAAATATGGACCAAAGTTGTTGTTAGGTGCGGTCATATCCGACCTATAGCGACCCTCACAGGGTTTTCAATGGCTCATTGTGTTGGGGGTCCCTCCGGAGTGGATTGCCACGTCCTTCTCCTGTTTTTGCGGTGCTGGGAATCCACCCTGGGACCTCAGAGACTGCAGAGCGGTGCTCTACCAGCTGAGCTAAATCCCAGCCCTCTTGGACCAAAGAGCATGGTGATAGTCGTTGATCGTTTTTCCCACTCTCCCTCTTGTTGATCTCTACTTCTTTTCTACTCTCTTCCCAAAGTGGCAAATTTTCTGGGCCATGTTCGTGAGTTGTAATAGCTCGCGTGCGCCTGAGTGTGAGGGTGTGTGGTAGAGTTAGGCAACCCCCCCTCCCCCCCTTGAATCCATGGACACTTGGCTCTTTTTCTTGGGGACTGACTGCCATTTGAACGAACTCCACAGGAACCCTTTCATCTCGGTGGTGTGAAAAGTCAGTGTAGAGAGGCAGCCTGTGAGTCTCAGTGTGGGAAGGTGGGATTCCTCCCAGGACATCCGGTTGGTTGCCAGTGACATTGTGAGGTCATTGATCCCTATGCTTTTGCCCGATCTCTCTCCTCTGTTCCTCCCATCACCCCAGCAGCTCCTCATTCAGGATCTCCTGCACCATGTCCCTGAGAATCCAGCCTTGTGTGAGCTCCTCCCCAGCAGGCTGCTCGGCTTCCCCCCTTCTGGCAAGGTCTTTCATTTTCCATTCTGCCCAAAACAATGATATTGCATGAGTTGTCAGGCCCACATGGGGAAACAATGTGTCTTCCGCCAGATTCACTTAAAAAGACAAACTTTACGTCTCCTTGGGAGAGCTGCCTGCCACCTGCTGGGATCCACTTCGGGGCTGCTTTGGCTCATCCGGAGCCTGGGGAAGCTGAGGCTGTGTTTGTTCCGCTCATAGTTATTGTAATCACCACAAAAGGAGCATTTTCTCCCCCTACTCAGCTCCAGGGGGCTAATCCTCCTCCTGGCAATGAGGCTAGCTCAAGTGTGTTCTTGAGCTGCTTAAGTCATGCCTGTGAAAGACAACCTTGGGATGCCCTGGAACTACCTAGAAGTGGAATTGGGTGTGAACTTCAGGCGTATGATGAGGTAGAATTGAGAGATGGGTTGGAAGTGGCCTCTGTCATTGTGCCAAACCAGCAGTTTAATGGGGGGGGGGAGTTTGTCCTTATGGAGGCTTAAGGTCTATGATATTCTCTCAGAAGAGGGATTGCTATGAATTTCCTTTACAAATTTCAGATTCTTTTCACCCCTACACAGATAACCCATCCTATAATCTCCCAAACTCTGATCTAGGCCCCTAACACATCTATTGAGTGACACTATGTAACTCAATATCTCAAAATGTGATTCAAATTGAAATAATTGGAACAGAAGTCTGACTGATATTTCAAGGATGTGCAGCCTTTTAGGAACCCCCAAACATCCCTACACAATGTAGATCATCATAGACTGCATCTACCTGGTGGGATTAGGAGCGTAGCTGACACATCTATTTCCCTTTGTTGTTGTTAGGTGCCATCGAGTCAGTATCAGACTCATAGCGACCCTCATAGGGTTTTCAATGGCTGACTGTTTCGGGATTGCCTTGGGAGTGGCTTGCCAGGCCCCACTCCCATTTTTGCAGTGCTGGGAATTGAACTCGGGACCTCAGAGACTGCAGCGCAGTGGTCTACCAACTGAGATAAATCCCAGCCCCGTGTATTTCCCTTTAGGAAGTGAAATTTTCTGGGGTGGATCTAGGTTCGTGTTTAAATTTCATGTTGTAATACCAACCGAGGGAAATTCTAAGTCAGGTGGCTAGCTCAAAGAAGTATACGCATTGCTCTCACAGTATAAATGGAATTTTGTTGTGATTGGACAAAGATTATCCATCCATCTACCTGGCTTCCTGTCAGCTACCATTTGTTGTATCAGGCCCTCTGTGAAGTAATTCACAAATGTCATGCTATTGAGCCCTCGCAACAACTCTATGAGTTCATTCACATTTTATAGATGACACTGAGATGCCCAAGAAGTTCACCCAGAAAAGAGGCTGAACTTGAATTTAAGTTCTCTTCTAAAGACTCCAGCGCAATGCCCTTGAGCTGTACATTATGCTGCTGGTTTTCTAGAGTGTTCAAACGCAGCCTCATCTGTTGGGCTGCACTGAGATTCTAGGGGATCTAGGTTTGCAAACTGGTAATAAATGGCTGATACTTGGAGAAAACCTCCCGTCATGTCTAATCTGTAGGACCCATTCTTATACCCCACCCCCACAAACACCTCTATGCTTCTCACCCAGCCTAGAGCAAGGCAGATGTTCTTCATCCTTGAGACCCCCCCATCGATGGCAGTCTTATAGCTTTCCATGGCCATCCTTCTGTCCCTCTCCTGAAGCCCTCATTCCATTGGGTCATGCAGCCTGGCAGGAGCCGGCCATGCTGCTAGGGAAGGTGGATAGGCAAACAGGACCCAGAACTGAGCAGGGAGTGGTCTTTATCTGGGGACCATTATGGATAGTGCTGCTTCCAGACAATGAGCCATAGCTACCTGGAGATGGGTGACCATGTTGGGGGCCTCTGCCCTCCCATTCCTGCCTTCCCGACCTCTTATAATACTCCCAGCACCCCAGTCTTTACTGCTCTCTCCACAGAGTTCCATCACTTTCCTGAACTCTGCTTCTTTCTCCCTGAAATGTCTCTCACCACCTGCATAATTCTTATCCATCCTTCCAGGTTGGCTAAAACACCACCTGTTCCACTGTAGCTGTCTCCAACCCCTTCAGCTGCAAGTGAGCTGTTCTTACCGTGAATCACTTATGTTCTGTACCTTCTCAGGGGTTCTTACCACTCTCCTCATTGTGCTATAATTAAGTGCGTGCTTGCTCAGTCTCTTCTAACCCACTAAGTTTCTTAATGATGGCGGGTGATAAGAGGTTTCGTCTTTGTATTTCCCAGGGAATCTAGCAGTGCTTTCGCTTCATGAGCATCTAGCAGATGAACTAATGAGGCTGTTAGGCTGGGCACTTGGGCATCTGACACAATCCAATTTGTACGTCGTAAATGTTCGATAAATATTTTAAATGAGAAAATAAATGCATGCATATGTGATTGCAGAGAGTGCATAAATATTTTGAAGATTTTGATATACCAAGAATAATTAATTGAATCTTAATGAATCTTGAATGAGGCTATATATGAAGCTTGATTTTGGACTGGGGGAAGAGAGGCCAAAAGAAGAGGCTTCTTTTGTGCAAAGAAAAGCCAAGAATATAGAGTTAGGATGGTGTTTGATGGTTAGGATGTGTGGTGAGGAGAGTAACAATAAAAGTGAGCAGAGTGAGTTAGATTGCAGGAGTTTTTAATGGCACGTTGAAGATTGGCACTTGCTCTATCCTGAAAGCTGATGTTGGTGACATAGCACAGATCTGTTTTCTAAGATTTAATCAGTGGGACGAAGCAGAAGGAAGAAGGGAAATCAGCTTGCAGGCTACTACAGAATTGCAAGTGGCAGGCAGGAGGACCTGAATCCACTCTGAAATTTCTTCCCGACTGAGGTCTGTGTAATTTATGGTCTCTGTGTTTGATGAGCAGAGATGTCAAGAGTGCTCATAATAAATCTTTGACTACATTTCTTCACTGGGGGATTCATTCCTACCGGTTTTTGGAAGCAGAATTTGTCTCAAGCGATTGGACAGGTTTCATGGCAAACAGGCAGAGGTCAGCACCCAGATGGCTAGACACACTCACATAGTCCATTCTATCCCAGAGAAGGTCTTTTATTGCATATTTATTTGCTTGTTTGTTTTTCATTTTGTTTGTTTAAGGCAAGATCTCACTGTGTAGGCCAGCATGGCCCCCAACTCACAATCCTCTTGCCTCAACCCCCAAAGTGCTGGGATTCCAGGCACATGCCATTCTGCCTGGGTTTGGAAGAGAAGATCTGTTGGAGACTCTAAATGAAACCTCAGGAAGGAGAGAGGAGGAGAGCTGCTATCTCCTCCTCCCCAAGTCACTCCCGAGAGACAGCGCGGTCACCCTGCCTACCCGTCCACTCTCAGGTAGCCGTGTGCCCAGCAGGAGGGATGTAGAGCTCCTTTGGATCATACTCAGTGGAGGCCCTGGAGATTGTGCTGTGCCGAGAGGTGCAGTGCATGTGAGGACAAGGCTTGCAGGGCCAGAAATGAAATGGAAAAAAAGCCCTGATGGAATGTGAAGGATACAGGCTCCTGGCATTCAACTGACAACCCCAATCTCAATATTGCAGCAAAATCCCCACCTGTGGCTGACTTGCTATAGTTGTGTGTGTTTAAACTGAAATGCTCACGGGAGGGGAGGACCTGACATCGTAGGACAGTTTCCCAAAAAGGAACTTGAAGGAAAGGGCATCTATTTACATCACACGCGTGCGCGCACACACACACACACACACACACACACACACACACAAATGACATATTCTGCTCTCTCCCCTTCCCATTGGATGCTCTGAGATGATAACGAGGGGCAAGAAGGATCTATGTTCACTGGGCACCAGGCCCCTTGGCCTTGGAGCTCATAAATGTGCTTTGCCATATTCAGTGTCCTGCTTCCCTGATGCCTCTCATCCAGGTCTCAGCTAGGTGTGCAGAAGTGGTACGTGTGACTTGAACTGCCTGTTTCTCCCTGGGGAAGACTCTATTCCTAATATCTCCTCTAAATTTGCACCACTTTTATCTCAGTTCAAAGCTACCACCCAGCACTGGCCAAGATACAACACGTACCACTCCAAATTTCTTTCTTTCTACCCCCCAGATTTCCTCCTCTACATCACCGTGTTAGCATCTCACCTCATACTGAATTTCTTCTTACTTTGAATTTCCAACATTTTCACATCTCCTCTGCCTGGATTTCATCAGGCATTTTTAGAAATTGTACTTTAGTTTCAACAAGTAATGATTGTATTTAATTTTTCAGTATAATGTGATGTTTTGATATTTGTTTGCATTGTGGAATGATTAAATCAACTTAATTCACATAATTAGCATCTCATATATTTATCGATTTTTTCCAGTAAGAACATTTAAAATATTACCCTTAAACAATTTTAAAATGTACAATGCATAATTATTAATTTTGGGGCTGGGATTTAGCTCAGTTGGTAGAGCGCTGTGCTGCAGTCTCTGAGATCCTGAGTTCAATTCTCAGCACCCCAAAAATGGGAAAAGGGCCTGGCAATCCACTCCCAAGGCAATCCTGAAACAGTCAGCCATTGAAAACCCTATGAGGGTCACTATGAGTCAGATACTGACTCGACGGCACCTAACATAACAATTATTAATTATAGTCACTATCCTTTGCAACAAGTCCCTAAACCATATTTCTCTTGTCTAAGGCATTGTTTTTGAATGTGTCCATGAAGCCACTGACTAATGTCAATGTTTTAAATGTGCAAAACTCAGTAAACTATAGGGTCTAAATTATACATATACATATACATATATATGTGTGTATATATGTATATGTGTATATATATGTACACATACATATGTATGTATATGTATATACATACATATATATACACATATGTATATGTGTATATATGTATACATACATATGTATATGTATGTATATGTATATACATACATATATATATATACACATATGTATATGTGTATATATATATGTATACATACATATGTATATGTATATGTATGTTGTTGCTGTTAGGTACCGTCGAGTTGAGTCCAACTCATAGTGACCCTATAAACAGCAGATCAAAATGCTTCCTGATTCTGTGCCGGGCACAGGATCATATTTATATTTAAGCCCATTGTTGCAAACACTGTGTCAATCCATCTGGTGGAGGGTTTTCCTCTTTTGTGTTGACCTGCCACTCTCCCAAACATGATGTCTTTCTCCAGGGATTGGTCTCTCCTGACTACATGTCCGAAATATGTGTATATGTGTGTTATGTGTGTGTGTGTGTGTGTGTGTGTGTGTGTGTGTGTGTGTGTGTTGTTAGGTGCTGTAGAGTTGGTTCTGATTTATAGCAACCTTCATAGGTTTTCAATGGCTGATTGTTTTGGGATTGTTTCGGGAGTCGATTTACACAACCTTCTCCCATTTTTGTGGTGCTGAGGATCAAACCTGGGTCCTCAGAGAGTGCGGAATAGGGCTCTACCAACAGAGCTAAACCCCAGCCCATACATGTATCTATATATAATCATTAGCAACTCCAAGAGGTAGAACTAATATTACCTCCATTTTTTTTTAGATGAAAAACAAAACAAAACAAAACAAAACAAAAAAACCTGATGCCCAGAGTGATTTACTTGCTCAGATCATGCAGCTGGTGAACCCAGATGGTCTAACCACAGAGCCACCCTCCTAACCTGCCCTAACCAAATCATAGTTGTTTGTCCATTCACCGGGGCTGCACTGCTGATTTCACCATGGGGACAATCTCCTCTAATCCATTTCAAGGACAACAGAAAAGACCTCATTGGTTCTCTGGGAATTCTGCCTATATGAATATTGTAATAAAATGCCAAACCTCAGCTGAACTTGTCAGTGGGAAAGAAAGAACAAAATAAATGCACCATTTGCTGTACAATTCCACTTCAGCTTGTTAGATTGAGAAACGTCGACTATCACTACAGAGTTGGCTCCCTTGTGATGAAACATATCCTTGCATTGTTTGTGAAAAATTCACACCCCACTTCTTCCTTCTCCCCTGAGTACAGAAAGCCTCTGCAAAGAAGAACGTCTTAAATAAATGACCAACCTTGACAACAGACATGCCAATGATGCTGCTAGCACTCTATAGCATGGTGTTCGGAGACATTCCTTCAAGTGTGATAAGGCAGAGGAAAATCTGCAGCAAGCGCTCATTTGTCAGGCTTCTGGGAGCAGCTTAGACTCCCTGGTCTCTCCTCTGAAAATCACTCCAGTTCTTGCTGGGTTTAATCTTTCAAAGCTATATGATTAACATGTATAACTGCTGGGGAAAAAAACCTAGAAAGTAAAACTAAACAAACAAAAAGATGCATACGTGTATTTTGTCCATGAAAACAAGAAAATACTTGAGTCTGGCTAAGTTGTGCAGTGGCTAGGGCTTAGCTTGGTTGGTAGAGCGCTGCTCTGGCCTCTCTGAGGCCCTGGGTTCCATCCCCAGCACAGCAAAAATGAGAGAAGGACCTGGCAGCCCACTCCCAAAGCAATCCCAAGACAATGAGCCACAGAAAACCCTATGATTAGCAGAGAAGCACTGACATAGTGCCAAGCATGGCACAGTGTCAGTCGGGTAGTGTTTCGTTCTGTTGTACATAGGGTTGCTATAAGTCTGATCTGATTAAGGGCACCTAACAACAATGAAGTTGTGTAGACTGCCTCTGGCCTTGAACTCATGATCCACCTACCTCAGCATCTGAATTGCTGGGATTATAGGAGTGTGCCATGGCACCTGGCACACAAAGGAATTATTGATCAGGGACTCTGAATCTACTGTCAGGATTTGCCCATGAGATCATTCCCACTCCCAGATACTACACATACTGTTTTCTGATGCTTATATGGTTTCCCTTTTGGCATTATTTATTTATTTGTTGTACTGGGGGCCTGAACTCTGGGCCTCTTGCACACTTTGCAAGTGCTGTACCACTGAGCTGCATCCCCATCCCCTCTTCCTTTAAATTTTTTTTTTTTTTTTTATCTTGAGACAGGGTCTCACTATGTTACACAGGCTGCCTCTGGCATCGAACTGCCTCTGCCTTCCTATTCGCTGGGATTGCAGGCATACGCCACTGCGCCTGGCTCCCATTTGGCATTTTAATCTCCAATATACATGGAATCTATTTTGTTAGATGCCATGCTATAAGGATTTGTTATAACCTGGCTAAATATTGATTTTAATGCAGCTCTTCCTCCCTTTTATGCAAAGTCATCTTAATCCTATACTACCTCATCAGCCATTTCAGAAGAAGGCATAGTTTGGCAGCTGAACAACCAAGAGGGTGGTAAGGGAGCATTTCCCAGGGAGAGGTCTGTACAGTAGACTGTCAGTGAACTCACATGCAGAAGCCATGCAACAGTTTTGAGACTATATTGGTAATAGAGAGGCAGCTAGGGGAAGTCAAGATTTTGACTTAGAACCTAGCTCATAAAACAAGCAGCAGTTGAATATGAAAGAAGGCCTGACTCACTCGGGCTGCTGGCTTCAGGGTTTGTTACCCAAAAACATCTCTGTGGGACGCGGACACCAGCTGGGGTGCTTCTGAATGCCTGAGCTACCTTCCTCTGAGTTTTCAAAATGTGCACCGCAGTGCAATCCAGTTCTTTATTATTAAGCGAACATTTATTCCCACCAAATGCCTGCGCATCTATGCTTTCCCCGTGGACCACAAATCATCACTCGCACAACTCCAATGTTGCCTACTCTGTTTTTGGTACCCCTTTCGCAGTTTCAATCATTAAAATTTTATATCACCTTTAAATATCTAAATATCTGGTAGTGCAAATATCCATCCGTATTTTCATGTGTGTCTCATGCACTTACTCTTCCAGATGCATTTAATTCCAGATGTAATGTTGCCAAATTAAATTCAGAACTTTTGTTTGGAATTACATTTGTTAAACTGGAGGTAACTGAAAAATTTCCATTCAGGAATATGGCATATATCCCCCACTTATTTAAATCTTTTATTATTATGGTATTATGGTTATTATGGTTGTCTTTTTTTAATTGATCCTGTACTTTTTCTTTTTTCAGTGCTGGGGGTGGAACCCAGAGCCTCATGCATGTTAGGCAAACACTCTACCACTGAGCTGGGCCCCTAGCCCAATCCTGCACATTTTAAATAATAAGTTTATTTGTAATTATTTCATATTTTTTTCTTGTTGCAATTGATCTATGTGCCTAGTTTGGTAAATACTATCAAGTAGCCAAAACAACATGGAGAAGTCCTAAGTTACCAAAATATGCAAATTTTAAAGTCAGTCTCTGGACTTAACATTTATTGTAAAGTTTTTTGTTTTTAACTGTTTTGACTACCAATTTCAAATAAAAATCTATGACAAAAAGTATTTTATTTCCAGAAACTCTTCATTACAACAAAAGAAGAATGTGATTAGCAAAATAATTGGAATGTTTTTAAGTTTGTAAAATACCTTTTTCCACCACTTTCTTGATTTTCTGTCAAACTCATACACGCTTGCTTTTTGACATATGTGTCCTGATGGTAATCAAAGGGTTAAAGAGACCTAATGAACCAACAGGTCTGCAGTGACAAAGAAACCTTGTGGGAAGAGACTGACTGATAGATCTGGCAAGTGTGTCTAACACGGTGGTCTGACTCAGATGTGTGAGGTAACCTGCGAATATCCACACTCTGAGTGATACCAGGGGGTATGGCTCGTTTCTAACTCTAGGTAACTTCCATGGACTTGGAGTATAGCTCAGGGGTCATGTATGGACTTAGCGTGCCCAAGGCCCTGGTTTTAGTCCCCAGCACCAAAAAATACAGAAATAAATATATAAATAAGTAACAGGAAACCTAGGTAATTAGGCAATTGCTCTGATGTTTTCCCTTAGGGCCCTTTCTACTTGGAGTCCAGCAATGGTTCCTCATTATACAGCTGAATTTTAGAAACAAATCAGAATGCAGTACTTGGTCCTAGGACTGCTTAGGGGCCATGCTGCATGATTGCTCTGTTCTTCACTGCCTTCCTGACCTTGACAAGCATTCCAGGTAAGGGCCTACCAGCCTGGATCCAGTAGAAAGTAGCCCTCATCTTCCAAAAGAGCAATGCTTCGCCACCCTGAATGACAGATCTAGCTCTTTCCTGGACCTTTTAACCAAAGAATCAGCCAGCTGCTTGCTCGAGCAACCACAGGTTTGGATTCCCAAGTGAATATTATTCACCATTCACGTGAAGAGCAGTGGAAGTTAAATCTTGGCTATTCCATGAAGATCGTTGGACTATGTCTTCTTGTCTTGTGAGGAAATCAGTAAAATGAAGTGATAGATGACATATGGATTTGATGATAGCTCCTGTGTTCTTTGGCTCAGGGATAGGAATCAGTTAAGAGTTAAACTGTAGGAATTCCACATAGACTTTTGGGATAGATGGAAATGTAGCAATTATACTGCATTATAAATACAAGAGTTTGTAAACCTCTATAGCTGAGTCAATCAGTCTGAATTTTGTCTTTTTTTACTAATATGGGTTTACTGTTGCATGGCTTTAAAACCACACACATTTTTACCCATGTAAGGATGGGAAGGATAATCATTCCTTTTATACTGAGTCAATATTATTTCATTAGATTATTAAATTAGGAATAATCTGATGAGAAAATTCATCTTTCTGGGTAATTATTGCCAGAACAAACAATGATCCAGGGTTGGCAGTATGGTCATAGGCCAAAGCTAGCTTGCCCTCTGTTTTTGTAAATAAAGTTTTATTGAAAGATAGCCCTGCTCACTTATGTATGTATTGTCTGAGGTGCTACAATGGTAGAATTGAGTGGTTATGTGAGAGACAATATGGCCCACAAAGCTCCAAATAGGTAAACTCTGGCACTTTACAAAGAAATGTTTGCCAGCTTCTGGTGTAGGTAACCTAGAAAAATCTGAAGTTATTGTTTTTGATAGGTAGTCCTTAGATTTCAAGTTTATAAATAATCTCATATAAGTTGCCATATTCGTTCAGCAAATTGTTTATCCCTGAAGACACCATGATGTGGCAGGGGTCAAACTAGAAGTTCAGTGTTTTACTTTGGTTGAAGTGGGCATGTTGCCAAGTGTGCACTAAAACATTTCCGGCTAAAGTGGCTTTGTCCCTGCTCCATGGATTTCACACGCAATGCTCTGGTTGGCCACCGGTACACCTGGGGAGCAGGTAGAAAACGATGGCATCTATGGGGACAGTCTGTGGGCACATCTTTGACTCTGTTCTGCCACCAAACTAGGCAAGCACTCGTGCTGGATTTCTTGGTTTCTCATGTAAATGTGAACTGCTTCCACATGTATCATCTGGTATGCAATAGAGTATTTGTACTGCCCAGGACTGCAATCCTCCCTCCGCAATATTTATTAGTAGCTTAGTTGAAAGAAATAATATCCAGGGAGAACTGTTACTGTTATTGGAGTCAGGTACAACTCATAGCAACCCTATGTACAACAGAGCAAAACACTCCCTGACAATGCGCCATGGCTGGGATTATGTCAGTGCTTCTCTGCTACTCACAGAGTTTTCAATGGCTAATTGTTTCAGGATTGCTTTTGGAGTGGATTAGGCAGCAAATACAGACAATTTATTCATTCTGAGATTTGTAACACTACCTGGGCAAAGCCAAGTCAGTAAAGAGCAAGGATTTACCCGGCTAGTCTCACACCGCCACCATCTGCACTTACTGGCATGCACCTTGGAATGCTTCGCTCAGCCTGTGGAAGACTATGATGTGAAGCAGCCCGACGAGGATCATCATTTCTAATAACCTTGTTCACGACAACACACTATCCTCTGGGGCAAAGAAGCCTGATCTTCATTCCAACAGATAGACTCGCTCATATGCCTGGCTGTTTTCTTCTGACAGGTGTTATGGATTATATGACTGAGAAGACGCCTTTTCTCTGGCTGGCTGTTGGAACAGCCAGATCAAAGAGAAAGGAGAGAGGATGCCTGGGCTTAATTCCTGCCTTTATTTTGTTCCATCTATCTTTGTTTCACTTCTCTCCCATCTAAGTCCTCCTTTGATTTTTGAAGTTTCCTTTAATTCCTTTCTAAAACAAGGTGAAAGATAGGTGGATAACAACAAAAGTTACATTTAAAATAGCAACACCCAAACCTTGCTGGTCTTTCACTGGCTAAACTTGAGGAAATCTCTACTCAGTGTCCCAGAGCTTCAGAATGTGTAGGAGTTGCTTCTCTAAAATCATTATAGCTGGACCATTTCTAATCTGTTTTCTTTGAAGGGAGATTGTTTTGTTTATTTGTTTATTCATTCAATGGTACCGGGAGTGGAATCGAGGGCTTTGCACATGCTGTGCCACTGCTCTATCCCTGAGCTACATTTTTTTAAGTTTTAGATTATAGAAGTAATTGCTGTTGGCTGAGCATGGTGCCACATAACCTGCAATCCCAGCCACTTGGGAGGCAGAGGCAGGAAGAATGTGACGTTTGAATCCAGAGGCAGCCTGTGTAATTTATCAAGACCCTGACTCAAAATAAAAAATCAAACAGGCCTGGGGGTGCAGCTTAATGGTAGAGCACTTGCAAAGTATGGATGAAGTCCTGTGTTTAGTCCCTCAGTACCGGAAAAGATAATTAAAAAGAGAAATAATTGATGTTGCAAAGTTCAGAAAGTGCAGAAAATGATCTGTCAGACTGCTTCCCAAAGAAATATCTTATGTCTTAAAACATGTTACTTGTTATTTGTTATCCATGAGTTCAAACTGCCTCTTTTGGGAATCTTTCTTGAACAATTGTGGACAATATCAATCTAGAAAAGAAAAAAAAATCCATTCTCCTTTCTGGAATACCTATTTTCTGCCCACTTTGCTACAGTTACTATCTTATGATTTTCAGTGTTATCATTTCATAACAGAAAAGGTAGAGTTCACTCCTTTTCTTGATAGTTTTGGGGCCCTGTTAACCAGATAACAGAAGTGTGATCTCAGTCTATGATTCAGCTGGAAGAGATGCATATTATTTTCACAGAGTTCAAGACTGTAGCTTTTTACTGCTCCACCCAGTAAATAACTACATGGAGAATAAGGGAGATAAACATAAGCATATTTTATATAAACATGAAAGCAGGTCATATTCAAAGCAGGCACATGTGTGCATTCATGCATATGCACACACACACACACACATACACACAGACACACTTGTTGTTGTTAGGTGCCCTTGAGTCGCTATCTGACTCATAGTGACCCTATGTACAACAGGCAAAGCACTATTGTTAGTGCTTCTCTGCTACTCATAGGGTTTTCAATGGCAGATTGTTTTTTGGGAGTGGATTGCCAGGTACTTCTCCCAAGCCTACAGCACCTGGTGTTCCCAGGCGGTCTCCCATCCAAGTACTAACCAGGCCCGACCCTGCTTAGCTTCTGAGATCTGACGGAATCAGATGCTACTGCTGCAAGCATATTTGGTGGTTGGTTGGTTGGTAGGTGCCGTTGAGTCGGTATCCAACTCATAGCAACCCTCTGTACAACAGGGGAAACACTATTATCAATGCTTCTCTGCTGTTCATAGGGTTTTCAATGGCAGATTGATTTTTGGGAGGGGGTTGCCAGGTCCTTCTCCCAAGCCTACAGCTCCTGGTGTTCCCAGGCGGTCTCCCATCCAGGTACTAACCAGGCCCAACCCTGCTTAGCTTCTGAGATCTGACAGGATCGGATGCCACAGGGCTATGGCTGCAGGCGCAAGCATATTTAGACTATTATAATTAGTTAGGTTGAGTCTGACTCTTAAGTGGTCAAATCCCTCTGGCAGCCCATGCTAGAACTTTGATTTCTCCCTCAAGTTTTGGGCAACTGCGTGTTTCTCCTCTCTCAGGGTTATCTCCTTGACTCACAAGAGAGACATCTGCCTGCCTCTGCAGTGATATTTCAGCATTTTTATTAAGCCACACTTTCCAGCGTTTTGTAGATTCCTTTTGCAGACTCTAATTCTGCCCCCGTCACATGAGGGATGGATCGCTAGAAATGCAAACAGCGGAGCTTCAGCCCTGTGGAACAGTGGTGTAGCCAGCCAGTGGGTGGTTTTCCCTCTTTTCTTTCTTTTGAGTGAGAGAGCTCTCTAACTTCTCTGCTCAGCCCAAGAATGTGCCTGTCCACGTGGCCCTCGCTTGATATCTTTCAGGCTTAGCTGGTGGTTCCTAGAAAATGTACTGTAGGATTATTTTAGATCAGAGAGAGTGCTCAGCCTCAGTCTCCAATCGAAACAAGTATAAACATCTGCTGAGAAACTGCATTTCAGTGTTGGTTTTAAAAAAGTTCTTCAAAAATTCTGCTCAAGTAAAGTGTACCAGTCACTTTGAAAGAAAGAGTTCTGAAGACAGTGACTCTGAGGCCAGCCATGGTCTCCTGGCAAACCTGGGAACTGGAAAGGGCCAGGAAGCTTCCGAAGGCTACATGCAAAATAGCATATGGCGTGTAAGTCAGTATAAAGAAACCTTGGGTGGAAATACGTCATTGGACTGGGGAACAAAAGACAGTTCAAATCCTATGAAATATACTGTCTGCTAATGAGGCAGAGCCTGATTCTGAGATTGAGTTTTCTTTTAAAACATTCAGCACAAAAATTACAGATGCTTTCAGTAGGGTTAGCCTCACTGCCTTTCTTCTGCCTCTTCAAAGAGGTGAGCTGAGAGAAAAGAGCCATGTCTAGCTGGTCTCTTCATAATGACAGATTGAAAGGCAGCCACTGGGGAAAAAAAGTCTTTATAAGTTTATAGCCAGCAACTCTAAGATGCTCTACAAGGATTGTTTTTTTTTGGGGGGGTGGGGTGGGGGTAGGGAAACTTTAGGGTTGAAACCACGGCTTCACACATACTTTGCAAGCACTCTACCACTGGACTGTACCCACAGCCCCACTTTTTATCTCTTTATATTGAGACAGCGTCTTTCTAAGTTATTCAGGCTGCTTCTGGCCTCGAACTCCAGATCCTCCTGCCTCCACTCCAGAGTCAGTGGGATTAGGGTGCACCATGGCGCCAGGCTCTCTGCGAGGATTTTTGAAGTCAAGTTGTTTAGAAGTCTAGCAAATGAGAGATTTTTGACCAAGCTTAGGATAAGGACAGTAGACATTAGGAATTTTTGGAAAAAATACCAATTAAATGCTCATTTTTATTTAAAAGAATCTTGCTTTGAGTACAAAATGTATATTTATGATCCTCAAACACTTGCTTTAAAGATGAATATAATCTATTGGTTAATACTGCTTGATATCAGTTGTCTTAGTAAATAATTTGGGAGAAGGACCTGGCAACCCCCTCCCAACAATCAATCTGCCATTGAAAACCCTATGAACAGCAGAGAAGCACTGACAATAGTGTTTCCCCTGTTGTACAGAGGGTTGCTGTGAGTTGGATACCGACTCGACAGCACCTAACAACAACAACAAGTAAATAATTAATTTTTCACTAGTTAATAAAAATGGGAGAAATTCAGCATTAAAAATTTCTGGACCATAAGTAGAAAAGTGTCTTTTTTTTTTCTTTTCAGTACTGTGGAGTTGAACCCAGGGCCTCGTGCATGCTAGGCAAGCACTTTACCACTGAGTTGCATGTGCAACCCCTTTTTTATTTTTTATTTTGAGACTGACTCTCACTAAGTTGCTCGGGCTATTTCTGGCCTCAAGCTAGTTACCCTCTTGCTTCACCTTTCTGAGTTTCTGGAATTACAAGCATGGACTTTGGTGCTTGGCTCAGAAAAGCATATGTTAATCTGAACCCAAATTTTAAATCCAAGGCACCATGTCCTATGATGACACTGTACGCCAACCTACTAAACAAAGATTTATTGACAACATCATGTCCCATGTAGATACTATCAGAAGGTCTCTAGAAATACAATCCTGAACCAAACAGAGGCGCCCTCTTGTTCTCATGAGGTGTGTATGAGAAGAGACAAGTAATAGCAAGTTAACAATCACACATGCAAGGTTACTCCTAGTGATAAAAGCTAAGAAAATGACAATTATACATAAGAAATATGATAACAGAAGGTGGTACCTATTGGAATGATCAAGGAAAATTTCTCTGAGGAAGTGTCATTTATGCAGAGATTTTCAAGATGAGAAGAAGCAAATAAACATGAAGTGAGGGAAGCAAGAGGCACCAGTGTTTGTATATGTGCTGTGTGTGCAAAAGCCCTGGGGTAGGACACAGCTAGGCTAAGTCAAGCATAAGCAACACTGAAATGACCAATATGGCTATAGCATCATGGCTGAGGGCAAGGAACAGAGAGGCTGGAGATATGGGTGAAGAAGGAGAATTGTTCAGGATCCTGGACCAGTGAGGACACTACTGAAATAGCCTAGCTAAGGAAAGATGGTGACTCGTGCTAACAAGGTAGTGAGTATGTAGAGAACTGAACAGAATCAAGACATCCTTTGAAGATAAACTATATATATATATATATATGGAAGGTGAGGACATGAAGCAGATATCTATATCTATATATCTATATCTATATCAATATGCTGTTGCTGTTAGGTACTGTTGAGTTGGGTCCGACTCATAGCAACCCTATGTACAACAGAAGGAAATACTCCCTGACACTGTGCCATGTCTGGCACTATGTCTGTGCTTCTGTGCTATTCATAGGGTTTCAATGGTGATTGTTTTGGGAGTGCATTGCCAGGTCCTTTTTCCTAGCTTGCAGCACCTGGTATTCCCAGGTGGTCTCCCATCCAAGGACTAACCCTGCTTAGCTTCTGAGATCAGGTGGAACTGGATGCCAGGGTGCTATGGCTACAGACCTAACCAATATCTATCTATCTATCTATCTATCTATCTATCTATCTATCTATCTATCTATCTATCATCTACCTATCTTACACACAAGTATATATACACACACAAAAGGAGGATGAAGAAGTGAGAGAAGTGAGGGACACGACTCAGACTTGAACAGCCCCACCTTTGCCAGGATGAGGAAGAAGGAGGGGTGCGTGGCGTGAGGTGCAAAGTCAACGGTTCCATTTTGGATGCATTAAGCGTGAGATGCTTGCACAACACCTAAATGGTGAGGTCCAGTAAGCAGTGGAGTTTCTGAGAAAACAACAGGCTGGAGATGGCACTTTGTGGGTTGTCAGTGTGGACACTGTATCTAAAACTATGTGAGTGCATGAGTTCCTCGGGACCAGAGGGCAAGAGAAGAGGTCCTGGGGAGCACCGAGGAGATCGTAGCCCTGAAACCGAAACCTTGGGGCCAGAGAAAGAGACAGGGGTGGTTAGGAGTTATAAACATAAGCATGTGATGACATGGACACCGAGAGGACAGAGCACCTTGAGAACAGAGCGGACGCTTCAGCCAGGGTAAGGGGGAGGAGGAGGGGAAGCAGGCAGGCAAGCGTTTGCTGGGTTTGTAAACACGCATGTCAAGGTGACCTTGGCTGGAGCCGTGGGTGGAGAGGGGCAAGCAGGACCCAGGTGGCCGTGGACTGAGGAGCAAAGGCAAGGTTAGGGTGGGGCAGCAGCTGATTATAGCTGCTATTATTACTATTAACTGTGGTAAAATACCCATGATCTAAAATGAACATCTTCACCATTTTTATGTGTACACTGCAGTGGCATAAGGCACATTCACATTGCTGTGAATGTAATTCTGTCCTCATTAAACCCACGTCTTCCTCCTTGACCCCTGGTAATCTTTGTTTTGTTCTCCATCTCTATGAATTTTCTGGTTTTAGATACATCATATCAGTGGAATCACACAATATTTCTTATTTTTTGGCTTGCTTGTTTTACTTAATATAATGCCCTCAAGATTCAACCATGTTGTAATGTGTCATCCTTCTTCCTTTTTTCTTTCTTCCTCTCTCTCTCTCTCTTTTTCTTTTCTTTTCTTTTTGTTGTGGTACTGGGGGTTGAACCCAGGGCCTCGCACTTGCATGCTTTGCAAGTGCTGTACCACTGAGCTCCACCACTAGCCCCCTTTTTTTACTTTTTGAGACAGGGTCTCGCTAAATTACACAGACTGCCTCTAGTCTTGAACTTTCGATCCTCCTGCCTCTGCCTCCCGAGTTGCTGGGATTACAGGTGTGTGCCACCATCCCTGGCCTTTCTTTCTTTCCATCTTTCTCTCTCTCTCTCTTTTCTTTCTTTCTCTATCTTCTCACCTCTCCTCTCTCTCTCTTTCTCTTCTCTCTCTTTCTCTTTCTTTCTTTCTTTCTTTCTTTCTTTCTTTCTTTCTTTCTTTCATTCTTTCTTTCTTTCTTTCCTCTTCTTTCCTCTCTCACTTTGTAGCCCAGGCTGGCTGCCTTTCAACTTGTAGTCTTCCTGCCTCCACCTCCCATGTGCTGGGGTTACAGGCTTATGCCACCATGCCAAACTAGAATTTCCTTTCTTTAAGAATGAAAAATATAACTGGCTGTCTATATCTGTGGGTTCCAACCACAGATAAAAACTGTGATTTTCAACCACAGATGAAAACTATTTCATCAGTATCAATCACATACATGCTTTTTTCTTGTCACTGTTCCCTAAACAATACAAAGTTACAATTATTTACATAGCATTTGCATTGTATGGGGTATTGTAGGCAAAAACTATGTGACTTTATGTAAAGATTTGAGCATCCCTGGATTTTGGTATCTCTGGGGCTCCTGGAGCCTGTTACCCCATGAATACCAAAGATGACCATCTTCCATTGTATGGATGGTCTATAGTTGGTTTTTCCACTTGGGTTACTTCTACCAGTGGGCTATTGTGAAGTGTTCTGGGGTGAATATGGCTGCACAGGTTGGTCTTCCGATGGTGCAACGTGGGCAAGAGCTGGAGGGAATGTGTAGTTAAGGGAGAGGGTTTGGTTTTGCTTTTGTGGTTGTCGCTCCTCGAGGTAAGAAAACACAGAGCGTGCTTGTGTGCCACTGGCTGTGCCTCTGTGGAACAAAGAGACAAACGCTGAGCAGGATGGGGAGCAACTGAAGGAGGAAGAGGGCATGAGGAGAGGTGCACTGTGCTGTGTAGGGAGGCAGGACGTGAGCTGGGGAGACACAATTCCCCTGCAGAAGCGAAGAGGAAGGTGAGGCTCGGGGTGTAGGAAACGTAATGGCTTCGACAGTGGACAGATAAGGAGTCCTGCAGATGGCTTTTATTGTCCTGTGAAGTATAAGGCGAGTTCATCAGCAAGGAGTGGAAAGGAGAAGGGAGGGGAGAAGGTTGACAGAAGAGGTGGAATCGTCTCGTGAGGGATGGTTTCTTGGTCCTAGCTGCTTCCTAGACCCCCCTGCATGCAGAATGTTCTTAAGATTCTTAGTTCAGCTCTTTTCTCTGCATTCTGGTTGTGATTTAATTGGTCTTGGATGAGCCCTGGGAATCAATAGTTTTTAAAATTCTCTAGTTGACTGTCATGTGCTACATGGGTTGAGAATGGGTGAGTTAGAGTGGGAAAGTAAAACACACCAATCACAGAAGGACAGATACCCAGGATCTCACTTGCGTGTGGACTCTAAAACAGCTGAACTCCTAGAAGCAGAGAGGGGAATGGTGGTGACTAGAACCTTGGGGTGAGGTGGGACAATGGGGAGTTAGCAGGCCAAGGGTACAATGTAGGAGGAATAAGTTTGATTTTTTTTAAAAAATCGATTGCATAGTGTATTGAACATAGCTAATAATCGAGTACTATTCACTTCAATGCATCCATAGCACCCTAGCATCCAATCCCACCTGATCTCGGAAGTTAAGCAGGGTCGGGCCTGGTTAGTCCTGGGCTGGAAGACCGCCTTGGGAATACCAGGTGCTGCAGGCTAGGGAGAAGGACCTGGCAACTCACTCCTGAAATAATCCACCATTGAAATCCCTATGAATAACAGGGAAGCACTGACAATAGTGCTGGCCATGGCACAGCATGGGGGAGTGTTTCCTTCTGTTGTACATAGGGTCACTATGTGTCGGACCCGAATGGATGGCACCTAATAACAACAACAACACTTCAATATCACTAGAGGAGTAAGTGTCGAGTAGTCTCATCACAAAAAATATCAAGTGTCTTGAGGTGATGGCTATGTTAACTACCCTAATCTAATCATTCCACATTATATTAGAAATTTGTGACATTACTTTGTGCTGCATACACACAGACGGCTATCATTTGCTGATAGAAAGCAAACAAAACCTCCCTAGGTGAATCTAAAGGCCCACATGGGTTGAGAATGACTGTCTTAGAATAAGAAAGTACACTTGTTAGAGAAAAATGACAGGGTTCCTAAGCGTGTCAACCCCACCAGTCTGAGATTTGTAATCATAAATTTCAAGTGAAATTAGCCAGGATAAATTACAGGGCCTGCATGAGCTTTTCCCGGCCCACATGGTGGAAGTCCAGTATGTCTCTGTCATCAGGTTTTTCTTTCTAAACTCACTCATATAAGAACCCGTCTATTTATCACCATGACTTCTATCCATAAAAGTAACGGCTAATGTCACCGTGTGCCCCTCGTGCTTCTAAGCATGTCCCCTCTGGGTCCAGTCCACAATACCCAACACGGCCATTCTACAAAGAAGAAAACGAGGCTCAAAAATAAGCTCAGGCAGCTGCTCACACTCACACAGTTAGCACGCGATTGCAGTGGCACCTGAGACCAGGAAATCGGCGCTCTGGACCACGCCCCCTCTGTGTGCATGGTCTGCCACAGGGGCCTTCAGCCTGCGGCTTCCGGAGACATGAAACTGACAGAATAGAATTAGCCAGAATTCCTTTGTGAGGGGACACTTTGTAGGGTCGGAAGAAATATTTTGATAAATGCTCTGACAAGGCAAAGACCCTCCAGGGCACACAGAAGTGACAATGGATGGCGGCTGGGCCTTGTTAGTGCTGGGGGTGGGGAGCATAGCTGTGCGGTGAACCGTGCAGAGAGTGTGAGCCAAGGGCAGAGCCGAAGTTCTCCACATGCTACAGGAGATGGCTACTGGGAAGCCACTGGGAAGACAGCCACGAGTGGTGCTGAATTAGGGGAGCTCCGTTCAGCAAATGGATGTGCTTAAGATGGACTTTGAAACCCCATCCTGCGTCTTTTCCATGGGGTCATCTGTGCATCTTACACTGCCCACTACTAAGGTCACCAGGCTAGTGGATTGTTCCGGGTAAAGGTGACTGGAGCCGAAGGCTATCGCAAAGCCACATGGGAAAGCAAAGCAGGAGAGGCTCTACCACAGGGGCGCAGGCTACCATCATGACACAGGACCGTGAGTACCTTTGGGCTCTTTCAACTCAACTTTACCTCCCACCTCCCCACATCCAGTATCTTTTTCTGGCTTCCAGACTCCTGCCAGTGGTACCAGAGTCCCCTGTCTCAAAGGCCAGAAGTCTTACCATGATCTTTGACACAATGACTGTCCAGAAAGGCGCTGGACTTGTGCTGGCCCTGCCTGTATACATGGCAGCATATGGGAGGTTATGTATCAACACCGCTGAAGGTTTGCATGGGCATCGGACCAAGATCCTTTTAGACATCATTCTTGTGGAAATTTAGACATCATTCCTGCAGGGATTGTCAGTGGCTGGGAATAGTAGTCTTCCTTGGCCCCTTCCTGAAGCCACGTGTATCTGGGAAAGGCTAGCATTTTGATGGATTCAGCGCATGATTCAGAGCCCTGTGGCAATCAGGTGCTGAGATGCTCATTCAGAATCCAACCTTTGTTCTGTCCCTGACGAGGAGATCAGCAAGACTGAAGAAGGGGAGCGAAGAAGGGGAGCCGTCAGGGGTCCTTTTCCTAGTGAGCAGCAGGAGCAGAATTGGCATCTAAAGTTTTCGACTGAAGGTCTGCAGCCTGCACAGAATTAGACCCTGATGTGTTGTTATAAGGAGTCGTTTTGGCACCTGCCAGCAGTGCTTAGGCAGGGGAGCCACCCCCTGAGCTTCCTGTCAGAGCCTCTTAGAGGAAAGTGAAGGTTCCCCTTCTGAGGCAGCGCAGTGCTTGAGGAGACGCTGGTGCTCAGCTTCCACAAAGATCCCTGATTACTAGCGTGCAGCCCTGCAGGGAAGGATGGGGATTCACGAGCGTTCTCGTGCTAATGACCGGGACGAGGGCATAACACTGAAAAAAATCTTTCCCAAATCTGTGTTCGGAGAAAATCCCTGGCACTCCACTGAGCGCTCTCAGTTGGAATTTTGTTTTGGATGAAGGTGAGAGAGGCTTCTAAAGATTGGACAGAGAGCTGGGTGCTGTGCCGCACGCCTGTAATCCCAGCGGCTCAGGAGGCGGAGACAGGAGGATCGCAAGTCTGAGACCAGAGGCAGTCTGC
>VMDO01018264.1:0-42607 GCA_007922755.1 Pedetes capensis
AGGCTCCAGGAATTGATGGGATACCAATAGAGATGTTTCAACAAACAGATGCAGCACTGGAGGTGTTAACATGTTTGTGCCAACAGATTTGGAAAACAGCTACTTGGCCAACTGACTGGAAGAGATCCATATTTGTGCCTATTCCCAAAAAAGGGGATCCAACTGAATGTGCAAACTATCGGACAATATCATTAATATCGCACACAAGCAAAATTCTACTAAAGATTGTTCAGAAGCGACTGCAGCAGTATATAGACAGGGAATTACCAGAAAATCAAGCGGTATTCAGAAGAGGGCGGGGAACCAGGGACGTCATTGCTGATGTCAGGTGGACATTAACTGAAAGCAGAGAACATCAGATGTCTATGTTTTATTGACTATGCAAAGGCATTTGAATGTGTGGATCATAACAAATTATGGATAACACTTCAGAAAATGGGAATACCAGAACACCTAATTGTGCTCATGAGAAATCTGTACTTGAACCAGGAAGCAGTTGTTTGAACAGAACAAGGAAACACTGTGTGGTTTAAAGGTGAGAAAAGTGTGTGCCAGGGCTGTATACCCTATCTCTTGAATTTATACGCTGACCAAATAATCCGAGAAGCTGGACTTTATGAGGAAGAATGCAGTGTCAGGATTAGAGGAAGACTCATTAACAACCCGCGTTATGCAGATGACACAAGTCTGTTTGCTCAAAGTGAAGAGGATTTAAAACATTTACTGATGAAGATCAAATATCATAGCCTTTAGTATGGGTTGTCACTAAACATCAACAAAACAAAAATCCTTATGACTGGGTCAGTATGCAACTTCACAATAAATGAAGACTGAGGTTGTCCAAGATTTTGCTTTGCTTGGCTCTGTAATCAACACCCGTGGAAGCAGCAGTCAAGAAATCCAAAGACACATTGCTCTAGGAAAAGCTGTGGCAAAAGATCTCTTTAGAGTCTTGAAAAGCAAAGATGTCACATTGAAGACGAAGGCGTGTCTGACTCATGCTATGGATTTTCAGTCACATCATATGGTTGTGAAGGCTGGACATTGAACAAGGGAGACAGAAAAAGAATTGATGCTTTTGAATTGTGGTGCTGGAGACGTCTATTGAATATACCGTGGACTGCCAAAAGAACCAACATATCTGTCCTAGAAGTACAACCAGAGTGCTCCTTGGAAGCAAGAATGGCCAGACTGTGTCTTACATATTTTGGACATGTAGTCAGGAGAGATCAATTCCTGGAGAAGGACATCATGTTTGGGAGAGTAGCAGGTCAATGCAAAAGAGGAAAACCCTCCACCAGATGGATTGACACAGTGTCTGCAACAATGGGCTTAAACATAAATAAGATCGTTTGCCTGGCACAGAATCAGCAAGTGTTTCGATCTGCTGTACATAGGGTCGCTATGAGTCGGACTCGACTCAACAGCACCTAACAACAACAACTAGTTCTTTTGAAGCAGGCCGCAGAGAAAACCCACAGAACCTGCACTTCCTCTACCTAGACTAGCCAATAGCTCATTTTATTAAAGCACTGTTTGTTCAGCTGATGGTTACTTAACCTTTTACTCATGATGTGTTGCCTATAGCGGCACCACTGTGCCATCTGCTCTCCTCAGATCTTGGAAGCTAAGCAGGGTCGGGCCTGGTTAGTTCTTGGATGGGAAACCACCTGGGAATACCAGGTGCTATAGGCTTGGGAGAAGGACCTAGCAACCCACTCCCAGAGAACAATTAGCCATTGAAAACTCATTGCCGATAGTGTTTCCTCTGTTGTACACATGGTCGGACATGACCAGCACCTGACAACAATGATGTCCTGCCTAAATCATTTTGGCTTGTTACAAATGACCTTGTAAGTTCTGTTTCTCCTGTAATAAGTAACAGAGCTATATCAGCTTGGAAAAACTGCTTACTGCATGTAATGACCATCTCTTTGTTCTTACCCAGAGAAATGTACCTGTCCCCTTTCTCTGTGGGTTTGCTTCTGTAACTACTCGTCTATTTTTGCACCTTGTCTGTTCTTTGCTTTACTCTTGTAAGCCCACCCTCCTGAGAGACCCTATTATCGCCCTGAGCTTCCTTTGTCCTGGGCACAGTCTTGAGAAACGATTCCTCTGAGCCCCACTGGTAGAGTAAAATCCTCCTGATAAGCCTCTGGTCTCTCCTGTTTTGAGTATACCCTGCAGCATTTTCAGTGAAAGCTTGTTGGTTGGCAAGTCTCCTGTGACGTTTCTGAAAATATTTTATTCCACTCTCATTCTTGAACACCACAGAAATGGGTGGGTTGATCTATGATAGATTGATAGTTTTCTCAGCTTTGAGAAAATATTTTTTCTACTGGTTTCTGTTGTGGTTGTTGAAAAAAGCTGCTATAAGTCATTTATTATTTATTTCCTTTAATTCCACTTGCTTTAAAATCTTTTTTCCCACTATGATTGGTTTATGTATAAATTTAGTTCTATTTATGGAAGCAGGAAGTGGCAGTCCATTCCCGAAGCAATCCTGAAACAAGCAGCCACGGAAAAACGCTATGAGGGTCACTACAAGCCAGACCAACTCCAAGGCATCTAACAACAACATTAAGTTCTATTTATCTTGCTTTGGGAGTGTTTTACTGCTTGAATTTGAAGACTCAGGCCTTTTATCAAATTCCAGAATATTCTTACCCTTTATCTTGATGATTACTTGCCACCCATCTTCCTCATTCTCTATATAAACAGATATTGGAAATCTTCAATTTCCCCCTTATAACTTTAACTCTTTCATAATTTTCATATCTTTCTGCCCTGGCTTCAGTGTAATTTTTGCCAGATTTATATTGTTTAACTAATGCTTTAGACATTGAAATCACACAAAAATATTTATAACATATTTGTAAAGCATTTAAAAAATAGTTGGATATGTCACTTCTTGGGAGAAGGACCTGGCAAATCACTCCCAAGGCAATCCTGAAACAGCCATTGAAAACCCTATGAGGGTCGCTGAGTCAGATACCGACTCGATGGCACCTAACAACAACATGTCACTTCTAAATGATGAACCCCCAAATACGTTACAATGAATATATCTCCCTTCACCCTGTTTGGCTCTCAGGAAGGCTGATTGCTGATGATGGGTAAGATCTCTCATAAGCAGAGAGACAAACTAAGACAGGAACAGTCGTAGAGAGGCCAGCAGGTGTTACCTCTAAATGTTGCACCCTCAAATACGTTACAGTGAATTCATCTCCCTTCACCCTGTTTGGCCCTCAGGAGGGCTGATTGCTGATGATGGGAATGATCTCTCATAAGCAGAGAGACAAACTAAGACAGGCACAGTCGTGGAGAAGCCATCAGGAAAGGCAGGGCTGCCTGGAAAGGCCAAGATGCCCACCTGTTCACTGTGTCCTTTGTTAAACATTACAAAGGCTTACTGGTGCATGCAGTAAAATGAGTTTCTGAAAACACTAACTGATGTTCTGGTTCCTGGAAGGACACTTATCGATTATTTCTTGGGATTTAGAAGCAATGTCCAGAGAGTCTTCCCTGCCCTAATCTTACCTCCGATTATTAAGAGAAAGAGATTAGAGAAACAATGACCAGATTAAAAAGTTTATACATTTTTTTTCTGTTCTGTAATTTGTTACTAAGAAATAAAGTTTAGATATAAGGAGGCTAGGAGAGAGCCTTAGCAGCTCTCGGCCAAAGCTCACAAACATTCTTGGCTGTCCGTCTCTTGGACTTGTCGTGGAACCTTGCGACTACATCTGGCGTCCAAAGTGGGGCTCGAGCGGGACTCGAAGTACCCAGGCACCACTCTGCAGCAGAGAAGAGTACACAAGAGGTCGGAAGAAATACAGCCCAGAATGGAGAGGTGCGTTCAGCTTAAGTGAGGTAAGTGAGACCCTCTAAGAGGGACCTTTGGGATAAAAAATTAAAACTTCATAATGGGGAATGCTCTGTCAAAAATGGAGGACCATTATGTGAAAGTACTGAGGCATTTATTAATGTCATCGGGGTAAATGTTAAGAAGCAACAATAGAATGAGTTATTTTTTTACGTTAAGAAATATTGCCAGTGGTTTAAACTGGAAGGCAAACTGCAGTTAAATAGCAGGGTATGGAAACAAGTATGTAGAGCCTTAAGAGCTTAGCAACAGGGAGATATTATATCTGTGAACATTTGGTCTTTAATGAATTTGATTACTCAGGCATTGCAGCCCTTGCAATCTGTATCAGATGAGGCTCTTTCAGATTTTTCTTTAAATGAGAAGCCTGATGTAAGCAGAGGCTATGAGACGGATGGGATTTTTTCAATCTCATCTTGAAATCCTCTATCAAAGGGACAAAGTCCCACTATTCCTCCTTTGAAAAGCTATAGGAATAATGAAAAGAAAGAAAGTTTAAAAGCAGAAGAAAAGGGAAAGATAAATGCTTCTCTAGGTCCATATAATGATCTTCTGGCTCAAATTCACGATTTGAATAAACGAATAAAACAATTACAATTTATTTCACCTAACACTCGCTTTGTTAATCCCTTGCTTGAATCTGAGCCTCAATTTACTGGACCAATGTCTTTTACTGTGCCTCAAGAGCCTGAAATATTAAAGTATACCATGGAAAAGGAGCAAGAAAAGCCTTTTACTAGACGTAATGACCAATCTCCTCTTTTTGGCTTTCCCTGTTGTCCACCAGCCATTCGGATCTAATCAGGACTTTCCTCAGGAGGGTATAAATGTACATTATACTCCTGTACCACATACATTAATTAAAACCTTAAAGGATGTAATCAGCCATTATGAAATGCAATCCACTCGTGTTACAGGATTGCTCTTCAATATTTCTTTAGAGTTAACTCTGTTGCCTTTTGATTGGGAAGCCATTATGAAAACAGTGCTAGAAGCTGGTCCATATTTACAAATGAAAACATGGTGGAGAGAGGAGGCTGAAATCCTTGCCTGGCATAATGCTACACCGCAATCCTCCAGGGGCTACAATTGAGGAATTAACTGGAACAGGAAATTTTACTACAATAGAACAGCAAATTCAGTCTTCTCAAGAAACTTTGTTACAGGTTGTTGTTGTTAGGTGCTGTCGAGTCCGACTCATGGCGACCCTATGTACAGGCGATTGAAACACTTGCCGATTCTGTGCCAGGCAAACGATCTTATTTATGTTTAAGCCCATTGTTGCAGACACTGTGTCAATCCATCTGGTGGAGGGTTTTCCTCTTTTGCATTGACCCACCACTCTTCCAAATATGATGTCCTTCTCCAGGGATTGTTCTCTCCTGACTACATGTCCAAAATATGTAAGACGGTTAGGCTGATTATATTAAGAGCCTGGGCTAAAAGAGAACCACCTGGGAGTCATCCTCAAGTCTTTACTAAAATAGTACAAGGGAATAGTGAACCTTATACTGATTTTCTTTCAAGGCTTACTGCAGCTTTGAATAGAGCAATTCCTCAGTCAGAGGCTCGCAATATCCTGTTGAGAACCAATATCCTGTTGAGAAAGTTAATGCTGAATGCCAAAAGGCATTGAAGGCTTTAAGGGCTCAAAGCGCTCCTATAGAAGAATATATTAAGGCTTGCCATGATGTAGGATCACCTACTTATCTGGCTAGTCTCTTGGCAGGAGCGTTACAAACAGGTTTGCAAAAACCACAGATTATATGCCATAAATGTGGGAAGAAAGGACATTATAGGAGACAATGCTTAAAATGGCAAGAAATACCAGGACAAAAGTCAAGACAAAAACAACCTCCAGGACTATGTAGGAGATGTGGAAAAAGAAAACATTGGACTAATGAATGTAGATCAAAGACAGATAAGGAGGGACACATCCTGTCGGGAAAAGGGATGCTAGGCCCCAGACCTCAGGGCCCAATCACAATTACAATATGGGGTCACAACAATACTGGGTCAGTTTAGTTCTGTTTCATCAAACAACACAAGCAAACCCAGTGACACCAAATTACAGGTCACTGAATTAATTCATGCTACTACCAAAAGTGCTGCTTTAGATATTCCGGCCCTTCACCTTATGTTGGGAGCTGAGGCCACCAGAGTTCTATACTCTCTTGGCTTCCTTTCTTTATCGAGAACTACGTGACCTTTTGCATAACTGATGGCCGGCAATTAACCACAATAGGTTACAGACCACCTGCCAGCTGAGGCCTTTGGCTGGCACCAGCCGCGGCCTTTGGCTGACTGAGATAAAATTCTTCCCCCGCCTACTTCCTCATTCCTGTGAGCTTAAAAGAACAGTTTCGTTTCAATAAAGTCAGACCTTGACAACTACATGCTTGGTCTCGTTCTTCTCTCTCGCCCATTTCTTTTCAGACAGATCCCCCTCGACCCCCCTCGAATAACTAGGGTCCCGCGGGACGGGACAACCTTATGCATTTAATTCCTTCTAATGGTGTTTATAAACTTCCCACTGGAATCACTGGTCCCCTGCCGGAGGGAACAGGTGCAATTGTTTTAGGAAGAAGTAATTATGCAATTAAAGGTATTTTTGTACATACAGCTGTAATAGATGAAGATTTTAAGGATGAGATTTATGTTATGGTGAGTGTTGATGAGCCAATTTTCATAGACAAGGGAGAAAGATTTGCTCAAATTTTGCTCCTTCCTTATGTAAAAGGAAAAGCAGCCCCTGTGGAAAGGACAGGAGGTTTTGGTAGCACTGGGACTAAGGTTTTTTGGCAAACAATCACAGGAGATCAGAGGCCCCGACTGACTATAAATATCCAAGGAATTAAGATTGAAGGGTTGTTAGATACTAGAGCTGATGTCTCTATAATAGCAAAAAGTAACTGACCTTCCTCCTGGCCTTTTGAATCAGTAAAGACACAATTTATAGGAATTGGAACACTAACAGGAATTTATCAAACTAAAAACACCTTGACCTGTATTGGTCCAGAGGGACAAGAGGCAAAAATCAGACCTTATATGGCTGATATCATGATTAATTTATGGGGAAGAGATCTTTTGAGTCAGTGGGGAGCTACACTGTCTATACCCACTATTCCCAATGCTTCTAAAAATATCATGTTTAATATGGATTACAATCCTCTAAAAGGATTAGGAAAGGAAAGTCAAGGCAATAGAGATCTCCTTCCTGTATCTCAGAAGCAAGATAAGAAAAGTCTTGGCTATCCAAATTTAGGATAGCGGCCACTCCTCATTATGCCCTCCCCTTAAAATGGAAAAGTGAACAGCCAATATGGGTAGAGCAGTGGCCTTTAACAAAGGAAAAATTAAGGGTGTTACAAGACCTTGTATAGGAGCAACTGCAAGCAGGCCATATTGAGGTTTCTTCTTCCCCTTGGAACTTGCCAGTATTGATAATTAAGAAAAAATCTGGAAAATGGCGTATGTTAACAGATTTAAGAAAAATTAATGCAATCATTCAACCTATGGGACCTTTACAGCCAGCACTGCCAAATCCTGCATTAATCCCCTCTAGTTGGCATATAAAATTTATTGATTTAAAAGATATTAAGCAGAAAAGGAGCTACAATTAATAGAGAAGGTTTTACAAAGGGCACAATTAGATAAAATTGATGATTATTCTAATTTTAAATTAATAATTTGCCATTCTCCTCATTCTCCTCCGGCTACATTAACGCAACAAGATAATATTATTGAATGGATGTTTTTAACTAATAAGCCTAAGAAGAAATTGGAAGCATATCTAACTAAGATATGTGACATTATTATTAAAGGCCGACTTCGGTTTAGACAATTAATAGGACAGGATCCATCTGAAATTGTGGTTCCTTATAAGGAAGCACAAGGTAAAACTTTTTATCAGTTTAATGAAGACTGGCAAAATGCTTTCTCTGGTTATTTAGGATAAATTCATAACAGCTATCCAAAAGTAAAAGTAATACAAGTCTCGTTACATACTCCTATAATTTTAAGATCTATAGTTCAAAATAAACCTGTTCAAGGGCCTATTTATTTTACTGATGCTAACAAAATGGGCATGGCAGGTTATACTGGAGATTTTGATACTAAAGTTGTTCAAACTACATATTCAGTACAAAAGGCAGAATTGTTTGCTGTTATTCTTTTGCTTACCTCTCATGAGGAAACATTAAATATTGTAACAGATTCTCAATATACCTGTTTTACTGTACAACATACTGAGGAAGCATATATCCCCCTTGGTAAAGATGTACTGATTTATTAAGTTACAAAATATTATTCAAAAAAGATCTAATTTTTTATTTATTACACATATTAGAGCTCATACTACCTTACCAGGAGCATTAGTAGAAGGTAATAAGAAAATTGACCAATTGCTAATTAATTCAGTTCTTTCTGCTCACTACTAATTATTTTACAATTTTGCCTTTTTACATGTCTTATATCTCAGCCACTAAGCAAGTTTTCCTCTGGTAAGCAGCAGATCAGAGTTTCCCATTTAGTTAAGTCATCTACTTCTGTGGATTAACTGTCACTTACACAAAGACCTATATGTATCAGTGTATCCGTCTACCCCAATGATCAGGTAAGAAGTAATACCCCAAACCAGCCTGCTGCCCCACTGTCACTTTTACCCCTCTTACTCCATTTTGGAGGCAGCACCCAGATTCTTCACTGCTGGTGGCACCTCCGCTTTCTCACCTGTCTAGGCTCAACGCTCCCTCTCCAAGTTCTCCAGCACGGCAACCGCCTCCTCCCCGCTCCCCTGCGCCTCCCGGGCCCCGGAGTCCCACTGTAGCAGAGCCGCCGGAAGCGCCGCCAAGAGCGCTCCCCGCGCGGCCAAGGCTCCTCCCAAGCCGCGGGCGTCCTCCGCCCTCCCGCGGAGCGCCTGCAGCCCCCGACCGGTCCCTCGGCCCGGGCGGGCTCGTCGCCGCGCGAGAGGCGGCTGGGCTGGCGAGCTCCTCATCCGCTCGGGGTTCTCCCCGGTGAGAACGCGGAGGGACCTGCAGTGTCGCGAGGCCCTTGCGTCGCCGCGCAGCCGCGCTCCGCTCCGGGGCGCCGCCCCCCATGCTCGCGGCCCTGGACACTGTGGGGGACGTCCACACAGGCACGCCAGGGAGCCCGCGGCTCCCGGAACACGACCTCCACCAAGCCACCGCTCGCCGCCCGCGGAGGCGCCGACCGGGAGAGCAGCTTCCGGGGGACACTGCACGCGCACCCCACGCCTGCGGCCGGCCAGCCACGCCCACTTCCGGCCCGCTCTAGGATTCCAGGTGGTGGGATATCTCAGTGGTTATGGTAGCTGGTGCTGCGGAAGTGGAGGAGGCAAGTTTTCTGGAAATTAGAGAATTAACTCGCGTAACCCAGAGATCTGTGATGCTGGCGACAAGAGTTCCGCGGTGTGAGCAGGGTTGCCCTTGGTTTCCCGCCGTCGCTGTGGTAAGCCGCAGCTGGGTGACATCCCCGCCACCTAAAAACGCGCGAATGCAGATCTGCACTTTTTTTTTTTTTTTGTACTTATGAGTTGAGCCCAGGGCCTCGCACATACTTTGCTAGTAGTCTACCCCTAGGCTGCACCCAAAGCTTATTTTTTACTTTGAGTCAGGATCTTGCTAAATTATGCAGGCTCCCTCTGACCTCAAACCTGCGATCCTCCTGCCTCAGCCTCCCGAGTCGCTGGGATTCCAGGCGTGCGCCACCGCTCTCTGTTCATACCTGATTTTGTCTTGTCAGTGTCTTCTTTTTCTTAAGAAGGCCCTTTAAATTGTGTAAGCCGCGGACCTTGTGAAATCAATGTCGGCCTCGCTGTCTCCCCGGCTAACTTACGCTCTCGGCAAATACACCAGAGAGCGCGTCCGTGCGGGGGCTTCCCAGCGGCGCTCGTTCTCGTTATCCTCAGCCTGGACACGGTGAGGCCCGAGTACTTCTTTGGCTCGGAGTTTTGCGTTCATTATCTGGGTATATTTAGCCACAACAAAGCAGGCAGACGCAACTTTCTCTGTTGGTCCCATGGTGTAATGGTTAGCACTCTGGACTTTGAATCCAGTAATCCGAGTTCGAGTCTCGGTGGGACCTCCCCGGGGAACCTTTTATAGTCCTGGGTCGGCGCCTGCCCGTTCCCCCGCGAATCCGGCTCTGGGATCCCCGCGATGGGCGGCCTCGCCGGCACCGAACCCGCTCTCCGAGAAGGAGCTCCACTTTCGGCCTCCACGCGGAGAGGCCCGCGGCGTCCCTCGGCCCACGAGAGGCTGCCGCGGAGGCAGACCCAGCCCTCGCTGCACTCTCGGCAGCCGTAGCTGCCTCCCAGTCTGAGGCACCGAGGTGAGGCCTGGACAGGAGGGGGCGCTCGACCCACGGTGGGGGTCGGGAGGTGGAAACAGCTGATCAGGTCCGGTTGAGTTGGACCCCACTGGGCACCTGACAACCCCATGTCATAAGAGGGGATCTGACGATCTATTTTCAGATGTACTTCTTACTTTAATAGTTAAATTTTCTCGTACATCACAGAAAAGCCAGTCTGTTGGGAGCGGAGGCCACCAGAGCTCTATAACTCTCTTGACTCCCTTTCCTCCTTGAGAGCTACATGACTTTTTACATGACTGATGGCCGGCAATAAACTACAACAGGCTCCAGGCCGTCTGACAGATGTGACCTTTGACCGACTGAGATAAAATTCTTCCCTCACCTACCCCTCCCAACTCCTTCACTTCTGTGAGCTTAAAAGAAGAGTTTCTTTTCAATAAAATCAGACCTTGACAACTACTTGCTTGGTCTCGTTCTTCTCTCTCGCCCATTTCTTTTCAGACAGGTCCCCCTCGACCCCACGAATAACTAGGGTCCCGCGGGACAGGACACCAGTCGAGTCCTCCTCTCACCAAGTCCAGTAAGCCACTAAACCCAAAACATTTCATTAGCTCATATTATGAATTACCATCGATAAGGCAGAGAATCTGTACAAATTAAGCTCATGAAAACAGATTCTTTAGATTCACATTACGGATGCTTGAATGTATTTTCGCTTACATGGTCTATGATGCTGCTAATTTAATTGCAGAGGAAAATAAGATTTTCTTGTTGCATTGCCTTAGCAGAAGTGTTCCTGCCTTCTTCCTTCCACTTTCTTGATGCTACTGTGATGAGATCTTACGGTATTCTTTTTCTGAATGGCCTGACCACCGCCCTTATCTATGTGTTGTTCTTGTTAGGTCCTGTCCAGTCATATCTGACTCATAGTGACCCTTTAGGGTTTTCAATGGCTGATTGTTTCAGGATTGCCACATCCTTCTCCCATTTTTTGCGGTGCTAAGAATCAAACTCCGGACCTCAGAGACTGCAGAGTGGTGCTCTACCAACTGAGCTAAATCCCAGCCCCCTTATCTAGGGAGGATACTTATAACTCCAACCGTTCTTCCAACCACCACCATACCCAGCCTGGGATTCTCTTAGGAATCCCCTGAACTGGCTTCCTACAAAACTGACTCTCAAACAGATCCCAGAGTCCCAGCCCTGCCCCTGGAACCTTATGATATGATTGTAACAGAAGGGAGAACCAATTCTCAAAAACTCTTTCCTTGACTGCTTAACTCCATTTGGTACAGTTTTCTTTCCTACTTTCTTCAAAGAATAGATCCAACTCAGGATTGAGGATATGATCTACTGTCTAAAGAAGATAAGTTGTGACTAGAGGCTGGACAATTCGGTGGTAGGGAATTTCCCAAGGAAACGAAAACAGACTTTAAAATCTGTCCAAAGTAACAAATGTTGTGTACCACATTAATAAAATGAAGCGTAAAAACCATACAATCACCTCAATAGATGCATAAAAAGCATTAGACAAAATCCAACACTCTTTCATGATAAAAATTCTGAACAGATGAGTTATAGCAAGAATGTGCCTCAACGCAATGAAGGTGGTATATGACAAGCATAGATCATGCTCAATGATGAAAAGTTGAAAGGTTTTCCTCAAGGATGTCTACCCTTGCCACTTCTTTTCAACATAGTATTGGAAGTCCTAGCCAGTAGGTACTAGGCAAGAGAAAGAAATAAAGCCATCTTAATAGGAAAGGAACAAGCAAAAGTATCTTTCAATCCCCAGCACCAGAAAAAAATGGAAAATTGATCTTTGTTTGCTGATGACATAATTTTATATGTTGTTGTTGTTGTTAGGTGCCATGGAGTCGGTATCCGACTCATAGCGACCCTTGGACTCCACCAAAAAACTATTAGAAGTGATAAATTCAGTGAAGTTGCAGGATACAAAATCAACATAAAATCTTAGTATTGTTTCTATGAAGTAATAATGTGCTATCTGAAAAGGTCATTAACAACCCCATTTACAATAGCAACAACAATGAAAAAAAATTCTTAGGTGTAATGTTAACCAAAAAGTAAAAGATGTGTACATTGAAAATTATAAAGTGCTGATAAAAGAAATTGAACGAAACACACACACAAATAGAGAGAATAACATTGTTAAAATGCCCATACTACTCAAAATGATCCTCAAATTCAGTACAGTCCTTATTAAAATTCCAATGCTATTTTTCACAAAAATAGAAAAAACGATCCTAATGCATGTGTGGAATCACAAGGATCCTAAAAAGTCAAAGCAATCTTGAGCAAAAACAACAAAGCTGGAGGCATCACACTCTGATTTTAAAATATGTTCCAAAATGTGTTTTAAATTCTGTCTCAAAATATGTAAAATATGTAAAAAGTGAGTATAATAAAAAATAAACACATTGACCAATGGAACAAGATACCAAGCCCAGCAATAAACCCCAACAATTAAGGTCAATTGACTTTTCAACAAAATTGCCAAGAACACAAATTGGGAAAGGGCAGTCTCTTCAGCAAATTGTGTTTAGAACCAGGCATGGTGGGGTGTTCCTGTAATGCCAGGCATTCTGGTAATACAGGTAACCTGGGCTGCATAGTGATACCCTGTCTATAAATACATGCATACATAAATTAATGTGTTGGGAAACTGACTATCCACATGCAGAAAAATAAAATTGAATCCTTTTTCACATCATTTACAAAATCAACTCCAAATAGATTAAAAGTTGTTGCTGTTAGGTATGGTCCTTCTCCCATTGTTGTGGTGCTGGGAATTGAACTGGGATCTCAGAACTGCAGAGCAGCGCTCTACCAGCTGAGCTAATTCCCAGCTCACATTAGAGGTATAAAAGCTAAAACTGTACAACTACCAGAAAAATACTTAGAGGAAAAGCTCTATGACATTGGTCTGGTCAATGAGTTTTTTGAAATGACCTCAAAGCACAGGCCACAAAACAAAAACAGATAAATAGGATTGCATCAAACAAACATAACCTACTGTACAGCAAAGGGAGCAATTAACAAATTAAAGAGACAATCCACAGAATGGAGAAAACCACTTGCAAACCATATGCTAGAGTTTAAAGTGGTTTGTCCCTCCACAGTTCATATGTACGAAGCTTGGTGCCCATTGTGGCAATGTGGGAAGGGAGGGGTCATTTAAAAAGTAGAACATAGAGGCAGTGGTGCATCTTCAGAAGGGATTAACAGTTCTCATGGGACTCCTGTTAGTCCCAGGTCTCTCTTTGTCTTCCTGTCTGGTCGCATGAGCTCTTCTTGCACACACTCCCATGATGCCACCTACCATGAGTAATATAATCACAGGGGCCTTAACCAGAACCTGTATCATGCTATTTGGACTTTCAGCATCCCAAACTGTGAAATAAATAAACCTCTTTTATTTTTAAGTCACCCAGCCCAAGGTATTTAGTTACAGCAATGGGAAATGGACTAATACACCGCACATCTAATAAGGGGGCTAATATCAAGAATATATAAGGAATTCAAACAACTTGATAGCAAGTAAACAACCCGATTTAAAAATGGTCAGGAACTGAATAGACATTTCTTGAAAGAAGACATACAAATGGTTGACAGGTACCTGAAAAATGTTCAGCATCACAGATCATCAGAGAAATGCAAATTAAAATCACAAAGAGTACCATGACACCTGTTATCAAAAAGATGAAAGATAGCAAGTGTTGGCAAGGGCGTAGAGAAAATGGAACTGTTGTGCATTACTGGTGGAAATGTAAATTAGTACAACCATTATGGAAAATGATGTGGAAACTCCTTGAAAAACAAGAAATAGAACTATTATATGTTTATATCGCCAAAGGAATTGAAATTGATTTTTGGAAGGGGTATCTGCATGCTCATGCTCACAGAAAGCCGGTTTCCAATGGTGGATTGTTTGGGGAGTGTGTTGCCAGGTCCTTTTCCCTAGCCTGCAGCACCTGGTATTCCCAGGTGGTCTTCCATCCATGAACTAACCAGGCTGACCCTGCTTAGCTTCTGAGATCAAGAAACATCAGATGCATCGTTAAATCATGGATAAATTTAAATTATCATTTACTAGATTAAGATAGGGCTAGAGTTTAGCTCATTTGCTAAAGAGCTGCTCTGCGCTGTCTGAGGCCTTGGGGTCAATCCTCAGCACTCGGAAAAAAAAAAAAAAAGGTGGGGGGAGAAGGATGTGGCAGTCTACTCTTGAAACAAGCAGCCATCAAATTCTCTATGAGGATCACTATGAGTTGACCCAACTTGATGGCAGGCATCTAACAACAGATCATTATTGAGGCCTAGAATTCTTCATCCATTACAAATACTTCAGGTCACTTCTGATGAGCCAGCTCAGAGAGTGTACTTCAAATACTGATGTCAGTTTCAAAAAAATTAAGTTAAAATAATAAAAGCAAAAATGATTCTTTTTTTATCAATGTAACAAATATTCTGTTGTTATAATGAAAATGAAATAGTACTGCAATATCATGATTCACCTACTAAACTTACAGAGATTCCAAAGTTGCTAAAATAGTGTGTTGGGAAGTGTGGCTGAGGGAAACATGAATTTCAGTTATTACTGGTGGAGAAGGCAGATAAACCCCTTTGGAGGACCATTGGGCAAAATTAATAATTATTTCAAAGGCATATGTACTAAGACACAGCAAACCCACTCTGAAAGTTCATATCAAAGTATTAAAGACATGCGTATTTAAAATGGGGTGTGTATGGAGTTATTCATTGCAGCATAGTTTGTACTAGGAAAAGATAAAAACTCTCATTGTCCAATTGGAGGCTAAACACTACACAACAATCCATGTATTGTAGTACCAGGCATCCTTGATGAAGAATACACCATCACTTACTGTGATGATTTGGAAAGTTTTCCAAGATATATTGCTTATGGAAAAAGAGCAAGATAAACACCAATGTGCCTAGCATGCTATTGTTTGTATTATGTCTTTACAAGGTAAAAACGGGAATATATATCTTTAGGTAATGCACATGCATATGTGCTTAATGTGATTCTGGAGAGAATTGACAACAGTGGCTATCTGTGGGGAAGGTGATTAGGTGGTTGAGGAATAAGGATTGGTGCAAAGTTTTGCTGTACAGTTTTTTTGTAGTTTTTTGTTTGTTTTTACATTTTGGAACCATGTGAATGCAGTGCTTGTTCAAAAAAGTAAAAGAAGAATATATATATATATATATATATATATATATATATATATATATATGGAGAAGGACCTGGCAATCCACTCCCAAGGCAATCCCAAAACAGTCAGCCATTGAAAACCCTATGAGGGTCGCTATGAGTTGGATACCAACTCGATGGCACCTAACAACAACAACATATATATATATATATATATCTATATATATATATATATATCTATATCTCCATCCATCCCCAGAGGTCCAACAAAAGGAGATAAAAAATAGACCACAGAGGGAATCACTGAATCTAAATAATGTTGTAAGTAGTGCATTTTGGAGTCTTTTCATATCTTTAAGCAGAGCTACACCATCTTCTTCTAAGCTGTTGCTGCTGTTAGGTGCCGTCGAGTCGGTATCCGACTCTGTACAACAAGGGAAACACTATTGTCAGTGCTTCTCTGCTGTTCATAGGGTTTTCAATGGCAGATTGATTTTTGGGAGGGGGTTGCCAGGTCCTTCTCCCAAGCCTACAGCTTCTGGTGTTCCCAGGCGGTCTCCCATCCAGGTACTAACCAGGCCCGACCCTGCTTAGCTTCACGAGATCTGACGGGATCGGATGCCACTGGGCTACAGCTGCAGGCTCTTCTAAGCTAGAGATCCCTATAAGAGTAAAAATATTTCATTAGGAGAGGACTCTTTAAAGTTTGCAAAGATGGTGAAAATTGTAGTAAGATTAAAATTAGCCAGAGAATAGCCTGCAAAGCATAGTAAAATGAATTTGCTGTGCTTAGCCCTGTGCATGATTTTCTCATTTAAGTTTGCTAGGCAATGTTTTTCTGTGCACCGCTCAATTAATTATTCCTGAGAAACTCTGGAGACTCCATGGCGAATATAAATGTCTCCAGCCCTCAAAAGGTTACTATCTGCAGGAAAAATTAAACACTACTCAAATGATCCATCTGGCTTAATTTACACATTCGACCACCACTGGTCGAAAAAAATGAGCCCGTGCTATCTGAGACTGGATACTGCGAACTCTGAGCAGCAGAGGTCGGTGAAAGTCCCTTTAGCAATTTGGCGGATGTGGCTCAGAGGATTAAAGAAAACCACAAGCCTCCAAGGAGGAGGAGGCGGCTCGAACCCACACACGCAGAGGGAAACAGACTGACAGCCATCCTAACCACTGCACCGCCTCGTCTTATTCCTCCTTGTTGTTTGTTCAATCGTAAAATCTTTATTCCTCCTTCACCTGGCTTTGTCCTGACTCAACCCTCACATCCACACCCGGAATCCGGTGTTTTTAGGTCCATTTCACAAGAAGCGTAAAACTGGTGGCGGAGTGGTCCGATTACTTGGCACGGAGCAGGTAATTCAGCTCCCCTAGCCGCCCAGCACTAAGATCCCGGCTGGACACCTAAGAGTGGACGGCCGACCTGAAGCCTGGTTCCGGCGGCTCCGCCTGCGCCGCGCTCCGCGTGCGGACCCGGTTCCCCGCCTCTGGGCGAGACCCCTCTCTGGGCTTCTGTTGTGTGGGAGGCACTGGGGACCCACGGAACCCGGCCCCGTGGCTTCCTACTCTGCTTCCGAAAATCCTTGGACAGCTGGGACGCCGACGCCTCCCTCCCTTTCCCTTGCTGGGGTGGAGTTGATCAGTGCGCACCGCGCACGCCCGGCCAGGGCTGGAAACGGCTGGGAAACAGCAGGAAAGTCAGCGTCCGCCTGGGGCCGGGGGCTCTGAAGTGAGTTATTGGGGTCTTGCCGCGTAGATGTAACCCGGTCTCCAGCTACTCGGAGAAGGGCGATGGGAAGTCGGACCAGCGGGGAGCCAGGGATCCTGCGTCTGTCCTAGGCCAGGCCACATCACCAACTGCACCCACGGCCTCCTGCTCCCCAAATTTTTGTCCTTTCTGGGAGAAAACTAAATTTGACGATTAAAATAAACCCAGCATCGAGAAACCCTTTCCACTTACCAGGCGCGCCTGCTTTTCCCTGTTTCACGGGGATCCTGGAGAGTCTTTCTTGAAATATGCGGTTACTTTCCCGCCAGACGCAATCTGTTTTGGAGGAGGCCCCTCTTCTCTCTCTCTCAAGTTGCTTCGCTCAGGGACAGATCCTCTATATGTGCCTTCCCGTCCTTCAGTCCCTCTGTTTTGGAGGAGGCCCCTCTTCTCTCTCTCTCAAGTTGCTTCGCTCAGGGACAGATCCTCTATATGTGCCTTCCCGTCCTTCAGTCCCTCTGGTTAGAAGACTAAGGACTCAGTGGAGTCAAACGATTTGTTCCTTTGAACGTATGAGTTGTGATCATTTTAGTCAAGGCTTAGAGCACCATTCTGCTGTTCAAATCACTGATTCCTGTCTTTTGTTCCCCTTTCAGAGTTCCAAGGAATCTCAATTTTATACTGGTGACTTGGAACTCTTTCCCAGCCGCAGGCTGTAGTTCAGCTGCACAGTGTGTGCCTAGCATGCAGGAAGGCCCGTGCTTCTGTTCCCAATGTCACAAAGGAAAGGGGGAAGGCCATTCCTTAACGTGAATTTGGAGGAGAATTTCCCCTGTTAGACTAATAAAGGTTTTATTTCGACAACCTTTTTCTCCAATTAGAGGCCAAGGACTCACTTTATTACATTCAGTGCATCAGCAAGTAGATATGTAATAACTGTCACTGAATGAATGAATGAATGAAAAAAATCTAGTGATAGGAAAATCTGCCAGGTGAGGCTATGCAGAAAGGAGGGAATCCTGTGACTTGTTGAGGAACAAGTTTATTCAGGGCCAGTAAATAGGGGAAGAAGAGAAAGAAGCCATGGGCAGCAGTGTTAGGAAGGGAGGAGAGATGGGCACCGCTGCTGCCACAGCAAGCTGAGTGTGAGGGGAGGTTTATACAGGACTGGCAAAACCATTTGCTCATTGGCAGGAAAAATTTCCTTGCAGGAAGGGAGGAGGGAGTAAGTTTGGGAGGTTGGAAGATTTGCCCTGTCCTATTAGGTCATCAGGTGGTCTCAGGCATCTCAGGACCTTGGAACTCTGTCAGGCGAGGGGCCCCCAATCCTCTCACCTTAATTTTTAAAAAGAACTACCCAAGATCAAGGTAGCCAAAAAGACTATTTTCAATTGTTTATGTTTCTTGAGTTAATAAGTGTTATTATCCCATGTTGTTGTTAGGTGCTGTTGAGTGTGTCCGACTCATACTGACCCTATGTACAACAGACACAACACTATCGTCAGTGCTTCTCTGCTGTTTATAGGGTCTTCAATGGCTGATTATTTTTTGGGAGTGGGTTACCATTAAGGATAAGTGAATACATAAAGTGCTTTTTAAATGCCTGGCACTTATTATTCACTATTTAAGTTCTTTGCATTATCATCATCAGCCATAAGAAAAGACAACCCAGTAGGGTACAAAAAAGAAAAAAGACCACAGAACCTATCCAGGCAATTCACAGAAGTAGAGAGTCAGTTTGTGGGTGGGAAAACTTGAGCTGCAACAAGAAAATTGCTGGAAGAGCAACAGAGGATAGCTTGAGATTTAAGAGACTCACGAGCTCTGTCACAGAGAGGCCTCCTATTTTCCTGAATTTTATTTTGGGTGGCTCTGCAAGTCTGCACTGTGAAGAATAGAGAAAAATTCCCTCAGGCTGTCCTACACCTCCTAAAGCTTCCACCACTCACAGGACAAACCACTTGCAAACTGTAGCAGTGTGATCTTGAGCAGAATGCCAACTTTGCTGTAGCAGTTGTTTTGAAAGTTGAAACTGATGCTCTTCTCTCTTTATTCACACCAATTGTGAATTAATTCTACTTCGTTCTCTCCCCTTGGACCTAGATATCCTAAGCAGCTGTCCTAGTACTGGGCTTTATATTCCCTGGCACCACCTTTTATATTTTTCTGAAAGGAAGTTGATGATTTAAGAGCATATTCCATTCTGGGTCTCTCTCCTTGGTTATAGAAAGCAACTGCCACTGGGGAAGTTTGCTGGGAGCAGTCCACGGAGGTCCGAGGGTTGTGGAGGATCTCAACAGTGAGCCAGGCAATGGTACACGACTGTAATTTCAGCTACTTGGCAGGGGGAGGCAGGAGGGTCACAAGCTCAAGACCAGAACCTATAACTTAGTGAGACTCTGACTCAAGCTAAATAATTTTAAAAGGGGCTGGGGATGTAGTGCAGTGGTGGAACACGTGCAAAACACACACAAGGAAGGTCCTGGGGTTAACTCCCAGTAATGAAAAGGTGGTGGGGGTGGGGGGGAAGAGAGAGAGAGAGACAGAGAGAGAGAGAGAGAGAGAGAGAGAGAGAGAGAGATTGATTCTAGCAGCACTAGTGGGAGCTTTTCGTCCAAAATGAAAGAGAGTTGCAGAAACTGCAGAGTCAAAAAGCAGATGCTACCATTTAGCTTAAATCTTGGAACACAGGCAGATAATTGTGGTGTCCAGTTATAAAGAGTTTAAACAAAAGCTGTCAGGGGGTGTAGCTCAGTGGTAGAGCGCGTGCTTAGCATGCACGAGGCCCTGGGTTCAATCCCCAGCACCTCCACATGCTGTGCTGGCTACTTACTTTTAACTCACACTGCACAATGCTGTCTTTGAATGGTGTGTCTGAATAGTTCTGTTGTGAAGGCTCCTGGAATGGAAATTATTACTAAACACTGTACTCAGCTGTGAAAGGAAAAGAAAAAGACTGATGGGAAGGAGTGAAGGGGGATATTTAAAAGCCTTTGGGCAACTTTTAGATCTATTCCTCCCTCCTGCACAGGCAGCCAAGCCCAGGTCAATGGACACATGGTGACAGGCACTTCACTTTCTTTTTTTCTTCCCACTCTTCCTGTCCTTCCTTGGGCATTGGGGGAGGGAGAGAGGGAGAGGGAGAGGGCATTGGGGGAGGGAGAGAGGGAGAGGGAGAGAGGGGGAGAGGGGAGGGGGAGAGAGAGAGAGAGAGAGAGAGAGAGGAAGAGTGCTTAAGCCTGTCTCACCCAGGCACTGGCCTCCTTGCAGAGCCCTGCCCTCTGGATCTCCCCAGATCACCTTCTGGATTGGGGTGGGCTTCTTCCTCAGGAAGACCTGTCAGTTCTCTCTGGAAATGCCCTGCCATCATGGGCAAGTACAGGGGTATGCTTCACTACTTTGAGGAATCTCTTAATCTAATCAGGTTGACAAGGAACACTGAGAATCACACCTGATGAAAGAATATTTTCCAAGATATACAAAGAATTCTTACAAATTCAACAATAAGAACACTTGATTACAATGTAGGCTTAATTACAATGATCTAGACAGAGAAGATGCAAAAATGGCCACTGAGCCTTTTAAAAGATGTTCAACATCATAGATCTTTAGGGAAATGAAAATTAAAACAATAAGGTACTACTATACACCTACTGAGGGCTGGGATTTAGCTCAGTTGGTAGAGCGCTGCACTGCAGTCTCTGAGGTCCTGAGTTCAATTCCCAGCACCGCAAAAAATGGGAGAAGGATCTGGCAATCTACTCCCAAGGCAATCCCGAAATAGACATTGAAAACCCTTTGAGGGTCACGACTCGGCGGCACCTAACAACAACATACACCTATTGTTATTAGGTGCCGTCAAGTCAGGTCCAACTCAGTCTGCATCAGGAGTGGATTGTCACATCCTTCTCCCATTTTTGTAGTGCTGGGCCTCAAACCAGGGTCCTCAGAGACTGCAGAGCAACACTCTACCAACTGAGCTAAACCCCAGCCCTACACACATACTAGAATACTCAAAACCCAATACGCTGACAGTGTCATATGCTGACAAGGATGTAGAGCTACAAGAACTCTCACATTTGGAATATGACAAATGATACCAATACTTTCCAAAGTAGTTTGACGGTCTTTTCAAAAAATGAAAGATGTTCTTACCACATGATCCAGTAATTATGATCTTTGGTATTTAGTCAAATGGGTTGAAAACATCTACACAAAAAACCTGTATCTGCATTTTTATAGCAACTTTATTCATAATTACAAAAAGCCAAAAGCAATGAAGATGTCCTTCCTTGGGTTAAAAGATAAATAAACTGTGGTACAACCAGACAAGGGAATATTAACATAATGACCCCAACTATGTTTGGGTTAATATTACTTGATATAGTCTTTGTTTTTCTTTTATTTTCATCCTTTCTGTGCCTTAGCTTTAGCCACAACTCATCTAACTAGTATAAGGTAAGTCTTATGTATGCAATTTGTCTTTTAACTGGAGGTTTTAGTTTGTTCCTGCTTATGACTATTGATACGCTTGAACTTTTGTTTTACTTTTTTTTCTGGTATTATTTCTGTCATTCACATAATTTATAGTTGTTTTCCTCTTCTCTTTATTTCATAGCTTTTTAAAATTATTGGGATTATGGTTTTGTGCTCTCTGAGGCCCTGGGTTCAATCCCCAGTACCACAAAAACAGGAGAAGGACATGGCCATCCATTCCTGAAGCAATCCTAAAACAATCAGCCATTGAAAATCCTATGAGGGTCCCTATGAGTTGGGCCCAACTTGATGACACCTAACAACAACAATATCCTTTTATATTAGATATATGCAAAAGTATATTGTTGTTGTTAGGTGCTGTTGAGTCCAGTCCAACTTATAGTGACTATATGTACAACAGAACGAAACACTCCCTGGCACTGTGCCATGCATACTATCTTTTTTATGTTTAAGCCCATTGTTGCAGCCATTGTGTCAATCCATCTAGTATGGAAAGATCGATCTCATAATGTTTTTAAAGAACTTCAGGATAAAAAAGGAGAGGTGAATTAAATAAGAATGGCAAATGTTTATTGTTCAACCTGTGCATGGAGTTTCATTATACCATCTTCTCCAGTTTGTTTGTTCTGTTTTTTTACTGAAACAGGGTCTCCCTTTATAGCCCAGACTGGCCTTGAACTTGTAATCTTCCTGAATGCTGAGATTTCAGGTGTGTGCCACCAAGCCTAAGACCATGTTCTTCTCTTTGATAAAACAAAGCTAAGAGAATTTTCTTTGGTGTGAGTCTCAGTTGCTGCCGTGGCTTAGGTGACTGTCCCCTAAAGGCCCATGTGTAAAAGGCTTGGCCCAGACTGTGTAGGGTGGTGGAAACTTTAAGAGGTGGGACCTACCTGGTGGGAGGTCTTAGGTCACTTAGGGTGGGACCTGGAAGGGGCTTGTGAGATCCCATCTCTTCAGCTCTCTCTTGCCCTTCCCAGCCACGGAGCGTTGCTCCACCACACGCGTCATGCATGATGTACTGCCTCACCATGGGCCCCAAGTCCAAGAGAACAAATGGTCATGGGCTGGAACCTCCAAAACTGTGAGCCAAAGAAAAATACTCTCTTTCTATGTTGCTATCTCAGATATTTGTTATAATAATGGAAAGCTGACACTGTTGTCAACTCCATGTTTATATTTGTCAATGATATTTAAGAAATGCTTGTCCTTAAAGATTTGTTTGATGAGTATACAATTTTAGATTGACAATTATTTTCTTTCAGTACATCAAAAATATATTCTTTCTTGGACTTTTTTTCATGAAGTGCTATCACTGGGGAGAGCATGTGGGAGAAAACAGATGAGCCCCAGGAAACAGCCCCTGCCAGCTGTGAGATGTGACTGAGACCACCCAGAAGTCAGTCCCAGCTTTCCTGCCAACTCACCACAAGTGAATTTGTAAGTCTAGCTGACCCATGAGGACAAGAAATGACACATCCTAACTGAGCTCTGCCCAGACTGTCAACCCATAGACTTGTGAGAAAATAAGTGCATGTTGCTTTAAGCTCACTGAGTTTTGGGGACTTTGTTTCACAGCCACAGAAAACTGAAAAGGGGATTTACAAGAAACAGAGGATCATATGAGAAATCTGAATTAAATAAAACTAGAGCCCAGGAATAAAAGAAGAGAAAAAAATGTAGGTGAGGTACATAATAACGACCCTGTGTACAATAGGCGAAACACCATTGTCGTGCTTCTCTGCTATTCCTAGGGTTTTCAATAGCTGATTGTTTTTTGGGAGTGGGTTGCCGCGTCCTTCTCCCAATTTAAGGATATAATTGCTAGTAATTTCCCAGAACTGGAAAAAAATTCACTCATAGATTCAGAAAACATAGACTCTCACTAGGAAGTTAAAGAAAAACAATTGTAACTATACACTTCATACTGAAATTGTGTTATATCAAACTTGAGAAAGTCCAAAATCAGATGCAGAGATTGGACAGATCTTCTGCAAAGGCACAGCAGTAGAATGTTAGTACACATCTTAACCTTCTGGTGAGGCTCTTCTGGCTATTTCATAACATGGGGGAGGACATCACATAGAGGGACAGAGCAAGGGTGCTAGCGTGGTTCCGTCTTCCTCTCCTTGTAAAGCCAGCAATATCATCATAAGGGTCCCATTCCACGTAATCCTTATTCCCTCCCAAAGGCTCTAACTCCAAATGTTATTAACACATGAATTTGAGGATTAAGCAGCTAACATACACATTTTTGAGGAGACACATACAAATCATAGAAGTTCCTCATTCAACAAGAAATGCCAGAGGTGAAAGTAGTAGATCAATAATAGACATGGAGCTGAGTGCAGTGGCACACGCCTGTGATCCCAGCGACTTGGGAGGCAGAGGCAGAAGGATTGCAAGTTTGAGACCAGAGGCATTCTGTGTAATTTAGCGAGACCTTGTCTCAAAAAAGTAAAAAGATGGGTTGGGGGTGCAGCTCAGTGGTACAGTATTTGCAAAGCATGCAAGCATAAGGCCCTGGGTTCAACCGTCAGTACCACAAAAAATAAATAATAGACGTGAAGAAGATTTTTGCAACAACTAAAATTGCCAAATGATTAATGTACGTTATCTAAAAAGACCCTTGCAAAGGAGGTAGTTTTAAAAAAATAGCCAAGCACCATGGTCTGTGCCATTAATTCTAGCAACTCAGGAGGCTGAGGCAGGAGGATCATGAGTTTGAGGCCAGAGGCAGCCTGTGCAACTTAGTGAGGCCCTGTCTCAAAATAAAATTTTTTTTTTTTTTTCGGTACTGGGGGTTGAACCTAGGGCTTCATGCTTGCATGCTCTGCAAGTGCTGGACCACTGAGCTGCACCCTCAGTCCATTTTTTAACTTTTTTTTTTTTTTTTTTTTTTTGAGAAGGGTCTCGATAAGTTTTATAGACTGCCTCTGGTCTCGAACTTGTGATCCTCCTGCCTCCGCCTCCAGAGCTGCTGGGATTACAGGCATGCACCACCGTGCCCAGCTCAAAATAAAAGGTTTTTTTTAACACTTGCCTAGCCTGTGCGAGGCCCTGGGTTCAAAATCCTACTACTGAAGGGAAAAAAAAAAAAAAAAAAAAAAAATATATATATATATATATATATATATATATCATCAGAAAAAATGGAAACATACCAAAAAAGCAGGCCAAAGAAATAAATAACTCAGAAAAGGAATGCCTACATGACTTACGAAGAGATGTTGAACCTCACTAGAAATAGGAGACAGGAAAATTAAATGAACAATAACACAAAATTTAACATCTTTGTTGTTAGGTGCCATCAAGTCATATCTAACTCATAGTGACCCTCATAGGGTTTTCAATGGCTGATTGTTTCAGGATTACCTGATTACCTCGGGAGTGGATTGCCACATCCTGCTCCCATGTTTGGGGTGCTGGGGATCGAACGCGTGACCTCAGAGACTGTAGCATAGCACTCTACCAACTGAGCTAAATCCCAGCCCTTTACATCTTTAGAATGGCAAAAATCAGAAATGTGGATAACAAATGGTAAATTTGGAAATATATGCAGTGGAAGCAAAAGAGAAATTATTGCATCTATCCTGGAATGCAATGTTGCAAAACATAGTATATTAGTTCCATATAATTTTGTAACAAATTATGTGACACAAATTTTGAGACTTAAAACTATACATATTTATTTTCTTACAGTTTTAGAGGTCAGAAATTCAAAAGCAACTTCATGGAGTGGAAATCTATGTTTTGGCCCAGCAATACTGCCTCCAGAGGAGTAGAAGAGGATCTGCTTCCCTGCGTTTCCAGTTCTTAGAACTGCATCCCTTGCATTCCTTGGCTTACAGCTCTCTCTTCCTCTTTAAAGGCAGTGGTGCAGTGTGCTACTTTAGTCTACACACCGTCTTCTTCTCTGCTTCCGTCTTCTGAGGACACATGTGATTATATTTAAGGCTCTTCCAGCCAGGGTAATTTTCTCACCTTAAAATCATTAACTGAATAATATCCTCAGTCTCTTTTGCCAAAAATGTAATATCCAGTGTTCCAGAGATTAGGACCTATATATCTTTGGAGGCTATTATTTTGCTTACTACAGTATATATATTTTTGGACCCAGTAATATAACTCTAGGACATATCTCCCATTGAAATTATCCCTCAGATCTTTAGGTGAAATTAAATTAGTACTTACTGTAAACAGGCACAGCATATCACTCAGAAGTTTTAAATCTGGTCCTTGTATTAGTCAGGTTTCTATCACTGTAACAAAATACCTGAGACAATTGACTTTTAAAAAGAAAAGGGTTGCTTTGTCTCGCAGTTTTGTAGGTTCCAGTCCATGGTCAGCTGGCCTGTGTGTGTGTGTGTGTGTGTGTGTGTGTGTGTGTGTGTGTGTGTGTGTGTGTGTGTGAAACTTTATGTTCCTTCACTCCCTATTTGTTTTCTAGGTCAGGGGGAAAATCAGCTGGAAAAATATTCCCCATCCTAAATTCTCACCTTGATTATTAGCACCTGCATCCGTATCTGCTGTAAAAAAAAAAAAAAAAAAAAACCATGTGGGTTGTTTACTTCCCAGACATGACAACAGACTCAGCCTAGGAACATGAAGGGAAAGAAGTGGCTGAAGAAAGAAGCACTTGAAAAATGCCAAGGGCATCTCAAATGCATAGAAGCCAGCTTCCAGGGACTCTCACTGGCTAAATCTGAGGCTGTTTGAACACCCAAATAATTAAACACACAGATCAACTATCAACCGTTGGAAAAAGAAAAGGAATCTATTGGCCACATGCTAAATGAAGAAACACATGGGAAAGAAGCCAGAACTCATGCTCAGTGCAATGGGCCAAGCATGAAGGCTGGAGCTATTCCACCATCATTTTGCAATCATCACAGTAAAGATTGGTTCAAACAGTGGTGCTAAATCTAGGAGACAATTTTTTGTTAATTTTGACATATTTTTAATTGTTGTTATTGTTGTTAGGTGCTGTCGAGTCAGGTCCGACTCATAGCAACCCTATGTACAACAGATGAAATACTCCCAGACACCATGCCATGCCCAGCCTTATGTCAGTGCTTTTCTGCTATTCGTAGGGTTCTCAATGGTGATTGTTTCGGGAGTGGGCTGCCAGGTCCTTCTACCTAGTGTACAGCACCCATTCTTCCCAGGCAGTCTCCCATTCAAGGACTAACCAGGCCTGACCCTGCTTAGCTTCCAAGATCTGATGGGATCAGACACCAGGATGGTGTGGCTATAGACATATTTTTAATTAGCATATATTAATTAAACAAAATAATGGGTTTCCTCAGGGCTTTTTTTTTTTTTCCTCGATACTGGGGTTGAACCCAGGGCCTTATGCTTGCATGCTCTGCAAGTGCTGGACAACTGAGCTGCACCCTCAGGCCATTTTTTTACTTTTTGAGACATGGTCTGGTCTCCTTAAGTCACACAGACTGCCTCTGGTCTTGAACTTGTGATCCTACTACCTCTGTGCCACACCCAGATCCACTCATGATGGATAAACAGAGTCCCCACATGAAGAAGAATACCTTTAAAAAGGCATCAGAGGGATAGTCTACCAAAAGGGGAAGAGTACCTCCAAAAAGAAGGTCTCTTCATGGAAAGGGACTTGGAGCCTCGTCTTTTCTTACATAAATATATAATTCTCTGGCTCTATGAGCAGTGCTGATTCAGATTGGAGTTGAGAAACCTCTTAGCAGGCTTACAATGGGAAATTCTTGAATGACTTCCAACAACATAAACTCCTTAGTCAACACAAACAAAAGCCTTTGTACCAACAGCTCTACAGTAAACAAATCATTCTGATAAGATAAAGCACCCATTTGTCATAACAATGGACTCAATGGGGTGACACACAGGTGACAGTCAACCGCCCCAAATTACTGCATAAAGTTAAGAAGTTAATTGTTACAGGAGATGTAGATGCTAAGGTTGTCTTGGTTTATCTCTGTAATTGTTATTTTATTGTTAGGTGCCTTCAAGTCAGTATCCGACTCATAGCAACCCTCATAGGGTTTTCAATGGCTGACTGTTTCGGGTATGCCTTGGGAGTGGAATGCCAGGTCCTTCTCCCATTTTTGCGGTGCTGGGAATTGAATTCCGGACCTCAGAGACTGCAGTGCAGTGCTCTACCAACTGAGCTAAATCCCAGCTTATCTCTTTAAAGTAAACACAATTTATCTCTGAGTTCATCTCCCACTTTGATCACCACCTGACACTCATGTGACAATTTAATCAAGTGATTGTTGACAAACCTTTGATGTAATCCATCCATGCTACCAACTTCCTTGTCTTTTTTCTGACCTTTCATAAGATTTAGTGAATTGTAATTCTGTATAAAAAGGCTGGGCTATCTGGAAATAAATGGAACAGATTCATACTGCCTCCCAGCTGCTGTGTGTGTTACCCATTGCCAACTCTTCATCTGCCTTCAGGAACCCCTGGATCTTAGGCTGCATCTGGTCTGCGGCACCTCCACTTCCCGAGCTGCTGGGATTACAGGCATGTGCCACCGTGCCCTGCTTAGAACATTTTCATACGGAAGTATACTAGGCAGGAAGAAAAGGAATGAAGAGGCCTCTGCAGCCACCTATTTCCCAGCCACAAGCTTCCAGCCACCTGAGGTATAAATGTCAATGAAAGCTCCCTCTGAGATAAATGACTTGTTCTGGTGGTCAGTGCTTCTTTTCAGGAGAAGCAGAGGACTGAAACCTTGCACTTAGGTGTGAAGGATGATAAAGAGCACGGTAGACTCACCCACCCCCAGCAAGTGAGCAGGACATTGTTCAGCAGAGACTGCTGCCTTACCAAGCTTACACAGCCATCCTCTCTCTGATTTCTGGGCCCATTCCTTAGAAAGCATTGGAGAGTCCATCAGCCCATTGCAGGCACAGCCCCCAGGAAAGTTTCTTTCTTTCCCTGAAGGACCAAACTTCACTATAAACAACCATGACCTCTGCTCTATGCAGCCATAGCCCTTTCCTAACTGTCTGCCTTCAGGTCTGGAAGGTGGACTTGTTAGGTACCCTCAAGTCCAGTGTGACTCATAGCAACCCTCATAGGGCTTGCAATGGCTGATTGGGGATTGCCTCGGGAGTGGAAGGTGGACTAGCTTTAATGTAGCCTGTATCCTCTACTGCCTGCAGCGGTAGCCCTATGGCATTTGATCCCATCAGATCTCTGAAGCTAAGCAGGGTTGGGCCCAGTTAGTACTTAGATGGGAGACCACCTGGGAACATCAGGTGCTGTAGGCTTGGGAAAAGCACCCTGCAACCCACTCCCAAAAATCAATTTGCCATTAAAAACCCTATGAATATCAAGAGAAGCACTGACAGTGTTTTGCCTGTTGTAGGTAGGGTCACTATGAGTCAGACACTGATTGGACAGCACCTAACAACAGCATGTCCTCTACTATAGTTTCTTTGTCTCACATAAATTCTTATATAAAAGGAACACAAACAAACTGCTGTGGGTCTCCCGAGGGGACCTGGCTGACCTCTGACCCATCTTCCTAATATACTTTGACATATCCCTCCCTCAAATCCCTCCCTCTTATCCACCCCACCCCCGCTGATCCTCTTCCTCTTTCCCAGTAGTCTAGGGGGAAATTTTGATGTGGAACAGGATATTTGCAACCTTAAACTGTCTTCCCACAAACCAGTGAGCAAAACTAACTCGGACAATGAGGGGCAGATAGACTTCACCTACGTCCAGATGTGATACTTCAAACACCACCCGACATTACTTCCACAGTGTTCAGGGGGAATGTATAAACTGAGCCCAACTGCAACACAATGTCAGCCAAAACCACAATGAATGATGTTCCATTAAAAATGTGGAATAAAAGCAATAGTATTTTTCAAATGATATGTCAATGTCATAGAAGACAACGAAAAAGCTGTAGAAATGTCCTATATTGAGGAAATCTAAAGGCATGACAATTAAATGCAATATCTGACCTAGACTAGATCCTGTACATGAGGGAAAAATCAGGTTCATGGGTGAACTTGGAACACAGACCATACATTAAACACAACTATCGTGCCAATGTGAGGTTTAGAGATGTTCATAACAATGCTGAGGTTATGTAATAAAGTATTTAGTACTACAGTGTTAAATGGACGTGACTCGCGCAAACGAATGGTTAAACATGGGGTGATACAGGAATCGCAGCCGAAAATGAGTCTTGAGTCGGGAGTGCGTGGTGGGCTGTGTGCTCACCCTCTCGGTGGGTGGAGATGCTCCAGAGAAGGTGAGCGAGTGCCCCGGGGACGCCCAGCAGGCAGGGCCAGGGGCCCGGGCCGGGACACTCCCGGGAGCCACCCGGGCAAGGGATTCCTTGTGTTCCCCCAGTTCCTGAAGGCCGGCCGTCTTTTATTCACTTGATCACCCCGGCCACCCGCCTCTCGGCCTTCTCCTCCGCAGCGCGCTCTGTCGCCTTCTGAAGCTGCAGCGCGGGACCGGGCTCTGGATTTCCCTACAATTTATTAAATCTTCAGGAAGCGAAGGAGCAATGTTTATAAACCTCTATGGGATGCGAGGCGAACATTTTGTGGCCGGGGGTGTAGCTCAGTGGTAGAGCGCGTGCTTAGCATGCACGAGGTCCTGGGTTCGATCCCCGGCACCTCCAGTAGTTTTAAGCATCTGAGTTTCTGATCAGAGCACTTTCTGTTTCATATCTGATTGATGATCAGCTTTTCACATTCATCTCTCGTGTTAAACCTGTTTTCCTTCATAACTTTCTATTTGCCTGTACTTCCTTTATGGTGCCCATTAGCGCCCTCGAGAGCATTGCCACAACCAGGATATGTCCTGGACCCTGTATAACAAACATCTTTGCAAATCAATTGATTTATTTGGGATCTATGCTAATGAGATCACTGGAAAGCCGAAAGGAAAAAAAAGTTAAAATGACAGCCGTTCACTTTTTTTTTTTTTTAAGTTCCCAAGACTTTTTGGAGAAAAAAACACCTGGGAGGCGTAATAGATTTCTTCCTTCTGAGCTCCCGCCCCCTTGTACTTCACATTTTCTTGAATAACTTGAATAACTGGAAGCGGTAGGACCTTTTATTGTTGTGGGGTAGTAGCCACAGGAAGGGCAATAAAGTGCTGCCCATCATAGTGCCTAGTGCCGGACAAGAATAAGCCACTCAGAAATCCAGGACGTAAAGAAATTCTAGAATTTAAGAAGATCTACATCCTGAACATAAGAGAAGGCAAGCAATAAATAGGAGATACTGAGGATTGAACCCATGCACACAAAGCATACGCCCTACCACTGAGCTACACCAACACATGAAGCAATCCAGCTTTTTGTCTTTGATTGTGGATTGAGAGTTCCCCCTAAACAACAAACCCTGATAGTTTTTCTAAACTCCATTTTATGGCATTCTGAAGAGCTGCCTTTAAGAACGAGCTGGGCCGGGCAGAGTGGCTCATTGCTGTAATCCCAGCAATTTGGGAGGTGGAGGCAGGAGTATCGTGAGTTTGAGGCCAGAGGTAGCCTGCATAATTCAACAAGACCCTGACTCAAAATACAAAATAAATAAATGAAAAATGGGCTAGGGATGCAGCCCAGTGGTATAGCACTTGCAAAGCATGGGAAAGTATTTTTCTTGCTGAATAAGACCATAAATGTCATTTGGTACAATTTATAAATGTAAATGCATGCTATTTAAATTTATTTCCTTCTCTAATAAGGTTACTTCAGAAGGACCAGGAGGACAGACTGTGGCTGGCTTTTCCCATCACCTCTACCCCAAGTTGGTGGCATAGCACCTGGCACATAGCAACCCTGGAAGAGCAGTGAAAAATAAATTAGGGGTGTACTCTATTCCAGAGAATCCTGCGATGAGGGGGGGACATTTAAGAAAAAAAAAAAAACATTTCAACACAGGATGATGTGTGCACTGGCAAAAGTAAGCATAAAACAGCACTAAACAGAGGGCATACCACGCTCTTGACCAGAAATCGGTGCCTCCAGGAGTTTTGAAAGACAAGACTTGGCCCAGGAATCACATACAAACACCAATTTGAGATCGCGCCTCTCGGATCCCGCCAAAGTGCTGAGCGCCAGGGGAGCCTCGATTTGAGGACAGGTACTGGCAGCAGTTTGTCCAGGCGCAGAGCTGGGCCTTGATGACCGGCGGTCGTTAGGCAGGGGCGGTGGGTCTGAAACGCATCAGCGTCTCACAAAATCTACGCGGTGCGGAGCTCCGCAGGAGACGGGGCTCAGCCCTGAAGGGGCCGCCCCGGCCTGGTGGCGCTGACCTGGGCACTGCCGGCCCGGCTGCGACTGGGGCTTCCGCAGCTGACCGGAGCTCAGGCCGCCAGTCCCCGGCTGGTCGGAGCGGACCGGGGCGCCGCACGGTTCACGGCCGGCTGACCCCGGCGACAGCTCGGTACGGGCGCCCCAGGCGCGGCGGCCTCACGTCCACCCTCGGACGGCGGCGAGGGACCCAGAGCCCGGGCCTCAGCGGGCGCAGGCGCGGGGCGGGCCGTGTCTGTCCGGCCGTCTGTTGGGCCGTCCCGGGCCTCCGAAGCGCTTGGCGTCCCCAGGACACGCGGGAGGCAGGCGGCCGCCTGGCGCCTCTGCCCAGGTCGAGACCGGGACAGCGGAAAAACCGGAGGGAAGAGGCGCGGGCGCGGCGCGGGTTCTCTCCCCGCCTCCGGACGCTGCGCCCCGCACAGCCCGCTCCCACTGCACCGCGCCGCCCTCTCGCCCGCGGAGCCCAGACCACAGGGCGCGCGGGGCGGGGACTGCGTCGGGGGCGCTGCGGGGCGCTGGCACCGCCACCCCGCTCTAGTCCCCGGCGCCCGGTCCTCACCCCAGATGTTCTCCCGCCCCCCCCCCCCCCCCCCCCCCCCCCCCCCCCCCCCCCCCCCCCCCCCCCCCCCCCCCCCCCCCCCCCCCCCCCCCCCCCCCCCCCCCCCCCCGAGCGCTCATCAGCAACAACAGAGCCATCAGGGCGCCTCGGATGACTCTGGCCACAGCAGGCACCCGCGTTAACTTCCTTTCAGATACTGGGGCTTCTTTCTCTGTCTCCACTGACTGACCAGGACCGCTCTCTAGGTAATTTGTACAGTAACCGGGTCGATGGAAATGCCCCAGACCAAGAGATTTACTTTTCAAAGCTGCCTGGCCACCACACAGGTAACAGCGACACATTGTAAGGGACCAGAAAGAACAGTGGCCTTGTTACACAGGGAAGTAAGGCCAGCCAGGCAGATGCAACACTTCATTGAAACATGGTAATTGTGTTCTTCTGCCTCCTAATAGTAAAGTGTGTGAGCCACGCAGATAGCCAGCAGATTATATATTACTAACTGGGCTTGAATACAAAAAAATATCATGTGCCTAGCACAGAATCGGGGAGTGTTTCACTCTATTGTACATAGGGTCGCTGTAAGTTGGACCTGACTCAAGGGCATCTAACAACAACAAAGACCTAAAAACAAGATCTGGATCACTTCTTCCCAGATTGAAGAGTCCTTACCAGGTCCTCCTGATACACCAATTGCAGTAAAGCTACAGGTACAGTCTTAATAAAACCCGGTCCTCTTACGGAACACCTGTAAACTTGAAAGGCTTGAGTTCTCTTCATACAAGAGAGACATCTTAATTTCTCATATACAGAAATATGTCTCAGTTATAAACCTGTAAGTAGTTATAACCTTGCTTTATGTTTATATTGCTTCTCTTTTTTTTACTCAATTTCTACAACCTTGTGCTATTTTTCTTTTAATCAAAACCCTAGATCTCTTCTTGGGATTATTCTTTTGTATTCTGCCATAGTCTATATAATCGCCAGTATGCTTTTCACAGCCTAGGCCATCTCACTCTTACACTCCAAGGCTAAGAATGAGTACAGCTGTCCTACAAAACACTGTAGCTTTATATTTTGTCACAGCTGTTTAAGGGTGCACTTGTGACATTGTCAAAGTTAAATACTATCTGTATGTGTCTCTGGCACTGCTGCTAATGCTTCTGCTTTGCATGACTTACAAAACCAAGTTCAGACTGTGTCAGACAATGCCCCTCCTTTAGGTGAAATGCTTCGGGAATGGCTTTCTGGAGTTTCCTGAATCCAAAAATTGACTTTCAGAAGATACTGCGCCAGGGATTGCAGCCAATGCCCCATCAGCTGCCAAAAGCTTTGGACCAATCATTACCTCTTCCTCCTCTGTCTGCAGTTTGCAGTGTCCAGCCCATAATATCCAGAGATGTTTATAGAGTCTGTTCACCTATAATTCTCAAAAATATCTACAGTTCTCAGCAACATCCAGAGCCACCTACAGAAGTCTGTAGCAGACACTCACCATTGCCCACAGCTCTGCGCACAAGTTGAAGCCACCCACAGCCTCACTGCTGGACCTGTGTGGTTCGGGGCCTCTAACTCATATGCATCAGTGCAGCTGTTCATGGGCCTTCACTGCTGGCCCTGCCCGCTTTCTGATTTCTATGTCAGGAAGCATGACCTTCTCTCCCTCCACCTCTCCCCCTCCTTCTTCTCACAAAGACCTCACACCCCAGCCTGCACCTCCTCTCTTCTCACCCCACATCCACTTATGTCACCAGCCTGCTCACCCCAAGCCTGGCTGCCATGACTCTCACATTCTTCCTTTCAGTTCTAAAGGAATCATCTTCTAAGTTTCTTTCTGGGTCCTCTGTAACTTCATTTGTATACATGACCAAGAACTGAGGTTTGCTGCTCCATTCCTGGATCCCTCCCCTAGTGCCACAGGACCCATGCTCTCCACAAACATGGCTGGGTCCTGCTGGAGTTTTTAACTCTCAGATTTCTTCCTACTTAGCCCCCAGCAATACATTAACTATAATTCAGATTTTCTTATCTGTGCCTAGGTGGTTTCTGCCCTGGGCCAGAGACTTTGTATTTTTAGTGAGATCCTAGGTGATGCTATTGCCACCTGCTACTGATCCAAAGACCATGCTTGGAGATCACTACCTATAGCCAGGCACCATGGCACCCACCTGGAATCCCAGGACTTAGGGGGCCAAAGCAGGAGGATCTATGCAATTTTGAAGCCAACCTGATCTACATAGCAAGCTCCAGGCCAACCTGGGCTACACAGTGAGACCCTGTCTCAAACAAAACAAAACAAAACAAAAGGAGATCCACTGTCTTATGCCAAACCTTCCTCTCCATTGGTGTAACTCAGATTTATATTTCAATATTTACCATCTTTCTTACACTTTTTATTCCACAGGATACAGGTTTACTCACTCAACCTACTGAGTCCAGTTTTTCTTTTTCAACCAGGTTGAGGGTTAGGACATACATTGGCTGTGGATAATGCCAAGCCTAGGACCTGAGGTGAGGTGAACCTTGTAAGATGAGTGTATCCCAGTCCTTCCTTTCCCCTACAGACTGGCTCCTGTTCACATTTAGATTTTGTATTATATATGTATCAGGAAACATGCTGGTCATTTGCTATAACCATCTGTGGCTCTACTTTTTCTGATATCAGTCTTTCCAAATGGCTTTTGATGTGGATGTTTATAGAACTGCTCAAGTCAAAAAGAGTTTACAACTGCTTGTTCTCAACGGGAGACCATATGCCTACAGTGGCATTGATTTGCACAAATCTTCTTTCTGGCATTGAAGACCTGTCAAATTCACACAATTCTTGCAAAAGAGACTACACAAGATACATTTTAGAGAAAAGTTGGTCAAATGTACATAAAGAATCATCTTCTGTCCACGTAAGTGCCATAGAATTGGGGATGTAGTTCAGTGGTAGAGTGTACAGTTTGCACGAGTGAGATCCCAGGTTTGATCCCTGGCATCTCCAATCTTTTTTGTCTTTTCTTTTCTTTCTCTCTTTCCTTCTTTCCTTCTTTATTTCTTTCCCTTCCATCCTTTTTTCCTTCCTTCCTTCCTTCTTCAGTACTTGGAGGTTGAACCCAGGGCCTTGCCAAGCTAGGCAAGTGTTCTACCACTGAGGTTCACCCCCAGCCACTTTTATTATTGTTGTTGTCATTGAGACAGGATCTCGCTAAATTGTACAAGCTGCCTCTGGCTGAACCTGCGATCCTTCTACCTCAGCCTCATGGATAGCTGGAACTACAGGTATACACCATCACCCCAGCTCTCTTTTTATTAAGTATCCACCTACTGCCATTTTTCAAGTCTGAATCTTGATAAACAGATACTTGGATTTTAGCACTTTCGATATTTCTAAGCAATTTAAACTTTAAACATGTAAATCAGATTTCACCTTCCTGCATCCTATTTTGAAAGACATATATGCTGCTGAAAAAAACCCAGTTTCCTTTCACTGCCAAGGCCACTCACACCCTGGTGTCATAGCCTGACACTTTTTTGGAAGAAATGGAAAGTTGGCAGGTAAGAGAGAAGGTTAGGGGGAAGCAATGTATTGGTTTGTTTGTACACACAAGAGTTTAAGGAAGTCAGTGTACACCTCAAAAAATATGCAAAATGTATCCTTGTTATTTTATGTGTGTTTATGTGTGTGTGTGTGTTCACAAACAAAACCACATTTTACAGATAAAGAAGTTGAGATTGGGAGAAAAGTAACTAACTCAAATCTTAAAAGTAATAAATAAGTGATTGGACTAATATTTAAACTCAGTATTTCTCATCATCTTAAATAGCAGCTAATTGTATTTATGAAAACAATACCCAATATGGCTTGGAATAATAATTCTTAAAATTGTATGACACATAAACTTATTAGACTTTCTGACAAAAACTTTTGTCTGCGAACATATGCACACAAAATAACAAGACTACATTTTGCATGCCTTTTGAGTATACACTAACTTCCTTAAACTCTTGGGTGTCCACAAACCACTGGGGAATTCCAATATAGTTAAATGCCAACCATGTGATAGATTATCAGAGAACCTGGATTTATTTGAAAAGTAGGTGGAATAAAGGGTGTCTGGAGACATTAAAAGCTCCAAACAGTGTGTTTGATATTGTAATTAAAGATATTTTCAGAATAAAAGTTACCCTAATAGTTGCCCCAACTGAAGAGAGAACTAGGCCCTGCTGGGACTTGAACCCAGGATCTCCTGTTTACGAGACAGGCGCTTTACCCAACTAAGCCACAGAGCCACATGAAAAGTCTTGTTTTCGATTTTGCCAAATAGTACTTTTCATCAGATGAGAAACTTGCTAATAGAATTACAGTGCTTGCATTTTTCAATAAATCTACTTTGTGGGAAAGACAAAATTGCTTACAGCAGGCCCAATAAAACACATAACCGCACTCAGATAACCGCTTGGAAAATGTACTAAGCGTGTCCTCGAGGGCAGATAAAGCCACAGAACTGGGGAGAGTAGAGGCGTTCCCTGCGGAGATACTGCCTGTAGGGCGGCCGGACGCCTCTGCCTCCCATCCCGGTCAGGTAAATCAGAATTCCGAGAGGCTGGATGCTGTGAAGTGGAACGAACGGCTTTTCTAGCAAAATAGACCAGTTAGCACTTTCATCAAATTAATGACATTCCTGCTGCTAGAAAATAGGGCATTTTTGTGCTTTGAAAAAGAAACAAAAACTCTTAAAACATTCAGACTCTGAGCAGTTCTCAGACTTTACTCCCCCTCAGAACGTGGGAGACAGCAAAGAGGGGGTTGGCCGTCTCCCCCGGCGGTTTTGTGACCCAAACCCCAAGAGAACTTTCCCTGACCTAGGGGGCGACCTCTCTCCCCGCAGGCCTAGGGGAAATTCCTCCTCTCGGTGCTGCGTCCTCTCTTTAGTTCTTCAAGAGACGTTTCTAAAACTTCCTCCTCGGCTCCTCACTTGCGGAAGCAGCTAAATTCGTCGTATTTCCCAGCTTTGTTTCAGGACCCACGTGGACTCCACGATCTATGGATGCTCGAGTCCCTTTACATAAACTGGCGCAGTAACGCATTTATAATCCACTCACATCCACCCAGTACATTGTCGTCTCTAGATTCCCAGTAACACCGACAACGTAAATATTGTGTAAGTAGTTGTTATGCTGTATTGTCAGGGAATAATGACAAGGAGAAAAAGCTTGTACATGTTCAGTACAGACCAGTTTTTTACTGAATATTTTCAATCCGGAGTTGATTGAATCACAGCAGGTGCAGCACCTATGGCTATGAAGCACCTACTGTAAACGCTAATGGACCGAAAAATCCCCAAAGTAAGGATCTATCCTTAAACTCCAAAGGGTTATATCTTGTTTTCACTCTCTAGTTAGAACTGAACCTGGGGCTGAAGGGGAGCCAGCGAGGCCACCAACTAAGCAAGGCCCATGGCACACCTGCCCAGCTCCACTGCCTTCTTAGAAAGACAAGACTCCGAAATTCTTTGTTTAACCAAGCAAAGACTGCAAGGGATTCTGGGTATGATAAGCTGCTTGAATTCCAAAGAATTTCTTAATTTCTCTCCAATCAAATGCTGGAGCTTTTCTGTTTTCTGTCCCATTCAGAATATTTTACAGTGAACATAACTGGGTATGGTGGCCCATGCCTGTAATCCCAGCAATTTGGGAGGTGGAGGCAGGAGGATCTGTGATTCAGGGTCAGAGGTAGCCTGTGTAACCTAGCCAGGCCATAGGTTCAACCCTCCAGGATTGAAAAAAGTTTGTAAAAAAGTGAATATAACTAATTTTCTTGTTAACCAGTATAGGTAACATTTGTGTGGAGGGGTGGGAGTGTGGGGAGGTGTGCACGTGTGCTGATGCCAGGGATTGAACCTAGGGTCTTCGGTGCATGCAAATGCTCTACCATTGAGCTACACCCAGCCTAGGATGGTAACTTTTAAATTTAATCTATAGTATATTAACAAGCTGCTATAATTAGAATTATACTATGATTTCATTTACAGTTACTGTGCATTTACTGAGTTGGAAAGCAATACTCCCCCAAATCATAGTGGACCTGGACTCATAGCATTTCTGAAATTTAATTGACTGAATTTTTATGATAGGATTGTTTAAATTTCAGACACCCAAGTACAACTGGGATAACAACATTTATAGTGAAATATTCAAGTACTGTCCAACAACAGCAGCACTGCTGAGCAACTACTTTGAAATTACTTCTGTGGCTACAAGTAGGGACAAGATTGCCATAGATGATAGAAAATCAAGCAAGAAATGTTGATAAATTATATAGGTATCATAATAAAAAAAGTACGAGATGATAGGCAAGCTTCTAACAGGGGCTGGTAATCTAGTTCAGTATACAATATAGGACTGTTTTTCATATATTTCTGACATTCCCCAGTTCAACAAATTTTTTAAATTTCTAATATTTTTTGGTATATTGTTGGAAGGTGCTGTCAAGTTGGTGTCCTACTCATAGTGACCCTATGCACAACAGGTGAAACAGTATTGTCAGTGCTTCTCTGCTATTCATACGGTTTTCAATGGCTGATTGTTTTGGGGAGTGGGTTGCTGGGTCCTTCTCCCAAGCCTACAGCACCCGGTGTTCCCTGGAGGTCCCCCATGTAAGTACTAACCAGGCCCAACCCTACCTGCTTAGCTTCCAAGATCTGATGCCACAATGGTATGGCTGCAGACATTTTTTTGATATGGCATATTATATTTCACAAGTGACACTTGAATGCACATATAATAATTTCAAGTTAATCTCAGATAAGTAAACAAAATAAAGAATATCTGCCACAGTGGAAATCTGACCAAGTCTCAAAAGCAGGGAAGTCAGCAAGGTATTTGAAATAAAATTATCATGAGAATATAAAGAAGCAGAATCAGTGGAACTTAGCCCAACAGAGTCCTCTTGGAAATATATTACACACAAGGAAATAATTGTGTGACTGAACTGAAAAGAACAAATAACTCACATGAAACTCCAGGCCAGTTCGAAGCAAGAGTGGCAACGTACATTCTGTTCCCCCCTACCCCAGCCAAGCCAAGGAGAAGAGCCAAGAAAAACTCTTGAAGGAGCCCGGCACATGCAGAGACTCAGGAGGCGGAGGCAGGAGGATCACAAATTCAAGGCCAGAGGCCGACTGTGTCATTAGTGAGACTGTCTTGAGATTAAAAAAAAATTTTTAATGGGTCTGGGGATGCAGTTCAGCAGTAGAGCACTTGCAAAGTATGTGAGAGGCCCTGGCATCAGGCCCAAAGTACTGAGAAGAAAAAAAAGAAATTTGAAGAGAATACACAAATGAAATGAATTAGCACCTCATTCCCCAGACAAATGTCTTCTTGGGAAACACTAATGTCTTCTGTATTGATGTGGGCAAGCAGGAGGACATGAGAAGTGGATTAAGGAGGCAGCAAAGACAGAAGAGCAGTAGGGGAATTGCTTGGTTTTACAAGACTGTGAGTTGCTCATAGGCGGGGAGAACAAATTAGAGTATATTTCTGGGGCACTGAGGATCAAACTCAGGCCATCAAACATTCCAGGTGAGTGCCACTGAGTACCACTGAGCTACATCCTAAGCCTATGAATCAAGAATTTAAATAAAATTTCCGTAAGATAGAATCTCTACTCTGAGATAATATGCTGGCAGGTTCTATGAATTTTGAAAGAAAAATAACTCTTTCCAAGGAAGACTGAGCTAGTAAGGTCTTGGGTTAGAGGCCAGCCTGTGCTACATACTGAGACCCTGCCAAAAAAGAAGAAAAAGAAATTTCCTGTCACTCCTATTTTAAACAAACCATTCCAAAAAATAAAGACTTCTAAGTTATTTTAGGTTATATGTATATTATTGATATAAAAACCCAATAGCAGCAATACAAAAAGGAAAATTATAGAACCATTCCACCCATGAACGTAGAGGCAAAATAATAAAAACTACCAAATAAAAGTAAAAATATTGGCAGGCTGCAATCCTAGCAACTTAAGAGGCTGAGGCAGGAGGAACATGAGACCAGAGGCAGCCTCCCCAATTTAGCAAGATGCTGTCTCAAAATAAAAAATAAAAATAGAACAGCCACTAGGTGTGCAGCTCAGTTGTAGAACACTTGCCTAGGATGCAGGAGCTGGGGGTTCAACACCCCAATATGGGAAAAAAAGGTTTTTAAACATATCATTGTGGAACCGGGGATTATGGACTCCATGGTGGCATTTCCCAAAAATTCATATTAAAATCTGTCCCCCAAGGTAATGGAGGTCATAAAGTCATGAGGGTGGAGCCCCATGGTGGGAATAGTCTCCTCACAAGGAAAGGAAGAAAGCAGCCATCTCTGTCTGTGTCGTGAGTAAGAACAGTAGAAGGCTGTCATCTGTGAACCAAGAAAGGGGCTGTCACCAGAACCCACCCACACTGGCACCCTAGCCTTAGACTTCCAGACCCTGAAACCATGAGCAATGTTTATTATTAAGCCACCCAATCTATGGCATTCTTTTCTAGCAAACAGAATTGACTAACTTGAGGGGTTTATCAAAGGAATGTAAGGATCGAGGACTATTACAACAAGCACAAATATAATGCAATACATTAAGGGATTAGCAGAGAAAAAACATATAATCATTAGATTTAGACATTTTCCTCATTGCTAAGAGGAAGACAGAGGTAATAGTTCTAAATATCTTTTCCAGCTCGGAGATTCATATAATTAACCACGAGCCACTTGGAGGACAAGGAGCAAATCTTTGAAAAGCCCCAACCACTGACACATATTCAGGGGGACAAATTTTCTGGAGCCATAGTTGTGTCTTCTTGTTTTTTTTTCCCCAAAGTAATTCACTTTTAACTTTAAAACTGGTAAGTAGGGGAAGTGAAAACCCCTAGCCAAGATAGAGTAACAGGAACCAGATTTACTAATCTACCTGAATGAACCAAAAATCTCTAAAAAGGCAAAACATAGTGAAGCAATGGTTTTTAAAGCAGTGGGCATTAGACAATGAAGGACAGTGACCTCTGAGACTGGGAAACAAGAAGGGCATAATAATTGCCTCAGTTTACTGCGACAGGCGGTATATCCAGGCCACCCACAGATGTTAAAGTTCATTTTAACCAGGCCAGGTTATGACACCCAGTCGTTTGGTCAAACCCCAGTCTAGATGTTTCTGTGAAGGTGTTTTTAGATGTGATTAACACCAGCAGCGGAGTCTCCTCAGTGTGGGTAAGCGTCTCCCAGTCAGGCCAAGGCCCTAAGAGCAAAGGAAAGAGAGGAGGAAGGGACCCTGCTTTTGACTCAAGATAGCAGCAGCGACTCCCACAGACATCTTCAGCCTGCAGCTCTACAAACTGCAAACTTGTCCCTCACAATAAATGCTTAAGTCAATTTATTACAATAAATCTCAATCTCTCAGTTGGTAAATCACCAGGTATGTCCCTGAGAACTCTCTGAGCCCAGGACTGAAAGAGGGGAGCCTGGGTAGACCACAACGGTTAATGTCTAAAGAATAAACTACCGGAGATAGGAGACTTGAACAGATTGAAATAATCCAGAGACGGGGGTGCCCCTGGAGTATTCAGTAGAGTACTGATTATGCATGGGAGGAAACTCCTCAAGGCTGGGGAAAGAACAACCTGAAATTATTATGGGGAACAGTGTTGAGCACACAGGGCTGGGAATCCTGTCTTCTATTTCTGTCCCGTCCCGCGGGACCCTAGTTATTCGTGGGGTCGAGGGGGACCTGTCTGAAAAGAAATGGGCGAGAGAGAAGAACGAGACCAAGCAAGTAGTTGTCAAGGTCTGATTTTATTGAAAAGAAATTTCTTTTTTAAGCTCACAGAAGTGAGGAAGTTGGGAGGGGTAGGTGAGGGAAGAATTTTATCTCGGTCAGCCGAAGACCACAGCTGGCGCCAGCCAAAGGCCGCAGCTGGCGGATGATCTGTAACCTATGGTGGTTTATTGCCGGCCATCAGTCATGTAAAAAGTCATGTAGCTCTCAAGGAGGAAAGGGAGTCAAGAGAGTTATAGAGCTCTGGTGGCCTCTGCTCCCAACATCTCCCCCTCTCATTATTACTATGAAGAGGGTGTAGTAAATGGGCAGTGAAAAGCCTGTCTTAGGCTAT
>VMDO01018265.1:9134-29134 GCA_007922755.1 Pedetes capensis
GATCACATTAAAAGGGGGGGAGGGAAGATAAGAATGAGGTCAATATAAATGGACTAGAAATCGCATGTAATTGTTCTAACAAGATAGAAACAAAGACCACTACAGGAAAAGTTTCTATCTTAAACAGAAATGGAACCCAAGGACATATAGAAAAATACTATATGGTAAAAGATAGAGAAGACTTGGATGGGAAACTTAGGAAGGGGGGAGGGGGAAAACATAGAGGAGGGTAAGGGGTAACCTATATGAATAATGCTTATCAAATTGCATATATGAAAATTGTCACAACGAAAAGCATGTCAAAATGAATCACATTATGATGTACATTAAAAATTTCTAATAAAAAAAGAAATTATTCATTCTATATAAAAGGTCATTTAAGCTGTCTTAGATATCATACTTTTAAAATATAGAATAGTTGAAAAATATGTCCAGTTGTGCAGTTGCTTGATACATTCAAAAACTAAAAGAACATTCTGCTTATGAGCTTAAATATGTCTGAGAACAAAAAAAAATTATAGACTCATTCAATCACACAATTCTTATAATAAAAAAGAACTCAAAACCTCCATTCTTTAAGACAAAATATGAACTGGCTTCCCCTTTTAATGCATTTCCATCTACTCTGGCTATTCTCTCTTGCTTCTTATCAGCTCCACTGCCTCCTTTTTTTCTAGAATTGTCCAAAGACTTTACTTTGCCTTTGACCTTTTCACTAGTTCTCAGACCCTTTCACTAGCCATAGGACTGGTCTCAATATTTCCTAAGACAATGCTACAATTCCGTTGTTTATAAATGAAAACTTTCTTAGTCCTTATGTTTAAAATTCAAACTTGGTTTTTTAACTCCTACATTTTCAAATCACTTTGTTATGCTCTTTTTCCATACCATTTACACGCTGTAAGATTCACTTATTATTCATATTTATTGCTTATTTGGTAGCTCCACTAAGACAGGGTTATTTTAAAACAAATATATTAGGGACCTCAAATAAAATGTCTGGCATGTAGTTCTTGCTCAAACAATTGTCAATAATTGAACAACAGCAACAATAAAGAAAAAAATCAAAGCCTAAGTCAAGCAGTAAATAATGATAAGGACACTGTAGTCTAGTTTTTTTTTTTTTTTTTTTTCACATTAAAGACTTAAGGTGATTTTAACTATATAATACAGTTGTTGTAGAGGAGACTTATTCAGGAATTAAATGTAAATGTACTTTCAGACTAAGATTATTTGGTTACTTTCTCATTCATTCATTTTTAGTAGCATTACTATTAAACAAAATATGTACCATTAGGAAACAGTGTGTGGGGATAAGGCTTTCATTTCATCGTATTTTGATTTATAAGTTGAAGAATTAGGATCACTACTTACCTGAAGAAGAGTCCTCCAATATATTAATCATGGGTGTATAGATATTACATTCTTTTCTGTGAACTAGAAATATTCAATGGCAAATTAGAGGTGTCCAATCCTAGTTCATTCAAGTTTGTGGTAAATGTGATGTCAAGCAAGTCATTTTTTATATGGAAATGGAAAATAATTTTGATATATGAGAAGAAAGATATTCCAGTGGAGAGAGGAAGTTTTGAAAAAGTCTCAAGACTTAGAAAGATATAATATGGTCAGAAAATTGTTACTACTCTAATAGAATTAGCTCATATGGTATTTGCCAAGAAAATCAAACAAGAAAACTAAACTATAAGAAAATTTCATATTTAAATAACCTTATGTGAGATTAATCTTGGATGCTCTTAAACATAAAAAGATAAAAAACTAAATAGAACTTGCAACAAAATACAGTACTTTTTACAAGCATTTTGTATGTATGTTCCACGTTTTGTATGAGAGATTTAAGGTAGGCACATTTGTTTATTATCACATATAAAATTACTATTTAGAACAAAAATGAAAGGCACATTTAAAAGCAGACTTTTTTATTTTTCAGGACTGAGGGTTGAACCCAGGCCTTGCGCTTGCATACTTTGCAAATGCTCTACCACTATGCTGCATCACCAGTATCTTTTTTATTAACTTGAGACAAGGTCTTGCTAATTTACCTGGACTGCCTCCTACTTCCAACATGCAATCCACATGCCTCTGCCTCTGAAGACACCAAGATTACAGTGTCTGCCATGGAACCTGGCTAACATTGAAGTTCTCATTGATTAAATTAGTATAATTTTTTTTAAACCTGTGTACAATTTTAAAACTATAAAATGTGGTGATACAGATGCTGTTGTTGTTGTTAGGTGCTGTCGAGTCGAGTCCGACTCATAGCGACCCTTATAGGGTTTTCAATGGCAGATTGTTTCGGGATTGCCCTGGGAGTGGGTTGCTACGTCCTTCTCCCATTTTCCAGTGCTGGGAATCAAACTCAGGACCTCAGAGACTACAGAGCAGTGCTCTACCAACTGAGCTAAATCCCAGCCCAGGGTGATACAGATAAACAATTATAATTCAATATTTAGCACAGTACAGTTTTCTTCAAGTTGATTTTAATGCATAATTTGAAAAAGTTATTTCAATTTTTATGTAATGTGTTTCTCTATTAGTTAATAAGTATGTTCACTACATTATTAGTTTAATCTCTAAAAAGTGGTGCTATATTTTGACCTCATAAAACTATTCTATAATTATTACATATTCAAAAATATTTTTATTATTTTTTGGTTTTGGTATTTGTTTATTAAGAAACTATATAATAAGTGCCACATTAATTTCTTTTCAATATTTCAGCTAACACATTTGAGGAAAGAGTATATATTGACAATTATTTTCTTCCATGACTTTCAAATTCTGGGAATTCAGTGAAGTCACCATGGGTGTGAAATTACCTTTTAAATTTTATAAGTAGTTCTTCCACCATGTATCTGTCAACTTATTGTGCTATGAAGGCTGAGATGCTGAAATCTATGCCACCGGTATTTCAGATACCAGAAGGAGAACACATGATGGACAGGTTTCAGCTGAGCTTCCAGACTAAGACAGACTAGGGACAAGAACATGGCAGCCCACACTCAAAACAAGTAGCCATTAAAAACCCTATGATAAGCAGAAAAGCACTGTCAAATACAGTGCTGGAAAATGAGACACCCAGTCTGGAAGGCAGTCAAGAAATGAATGGATAAGAGTTACCTCCTCAAAATTGAGTCAGCCTTAATGACAAGAATGTAAGAAAGCCCCTGGGACCTCCTGTTGCTGAAGTGGCATGACTCAGAATGAGAAGAAACAGTGTGTGCAACAATGGGCTCAAAGATAAAAAGATTGTGTGCATGCCACAGTGTTTGATGGTGTTTCATTCTGTTGTACTTAAGGTCACATCTGATTGCAGGTCATCCAACAAAAACAAGTGTGCAATGTAAATAGGCCTTTGGTTAAGTTTTACTCAAAACATAAAAGACAGGTGTTTTGAAAAGGAAAATTTATTAAAAAATCAATAACAACTAAGCTTTATTTGATATTTTCATAGAAAACCCTCTTTGGGAGTAAAATAATATTATAATGTTTTTTCATTAATATAAAAGAACAAAAACCAAATCAAGTATAGAAATTATTATGATAGGTGACACTTTTACTTCTCACTGACATGCTAAAGAAACTACACAAATAGTTGCAATTTTTGTGTGCGTGTGTGTTCTAGGCAAGTGATCTACTACTAAATCACACTCTCAACTCTTCAAATTATCAATAGGTACTGATCATATTATAAGAGGTCAGAAAGCATTTTTATTAACCAAATTGAAGTTGGGACCCTGAAAAATAGTGTGGAATAGTTTGCACATAACTAAAGGGGAATTACATTGTATAGTGACCAAGGTTAACATATTACCATATTAACATATTAAAAGGTGAAGACTATAATAAAACCCTGTGTTGTACATTTAGTCTGCATTCTAATTTCCATTAAGTAATCACAGCTGAAGTTGGGTAACAGTACTCATTTGGACCATGCCTGCAGGACATGAATGCAGACAGACTATGGTATAAATGGAAAAATGAAAGATTAGAACACAGGGGAGTTACACATTTTTTACTTTTTTCTATGCAGAAAGAATAAGAACCATTATTTTTTTAAAAAAAAATCACTAGTTAATAAGTCTATGAATGTTCAGAAAGTCTGAAAAAGGAAGAAAGTTCTTCAATTAAGTAAGGCCAGGTTGAAACAGTTTCTAATACGCACAAAACATTTTTTCCTGCCTATATGTTTTATTATCATATTGTTGTTAGGTGCCATCAAGTCATGTCTGACTCATAGTGACCCTGATATGGTTTTCAATGTTTGATTGTTTAGGGATTTTCTCGCCAGTGGATTGCCACATTTTTCCCCCATTTTTGTAGTGCTGGGAATTGAACTTGGGACCTCAGAGACTGCAGAGTGGTGCTCTACCAACTGAAGTAAATCCCAGCCTCAAATTTAATTGTAAAAGTAATGAGTGTTAATGTCCTTTCATATTACTTACCTTACTGTTACTCTCTCTTGTCCCCTCTACCTCTTCCCACTAGCCCCTTTTAATGCATAGTTGTTGTTATCAACATGTCCAACAAATAGCCACCCTTTTAAGGTTTTCAATGGCTGATTTTTTCAGGAATGCCTTGGGAGTGGATTGGCATACCCTTCTCCCATTTTTTGTGGTTCTGGGAAGTGAACCTGGGACCTCAGAGACTGCAGAGTGGCACTCTACCAACTGAGCTAAAGCCTAGCCCTTACTGCATAGTATTTCAATGAAATTTCTGGTTTATTGTTAAATTGACCATCCATAAGAGCTTATGGCTAAGAAGGTGGTAACAGCATTGCTGTGAGCCAGCATGGAAAAAGGGAAACTGGGGGTTTAGGTTTTGGAGTTAATTGTTTTGGATCTGTGTGATGACTCTGCTATTTTCATATGCTGTAAATCTCCTATATTTCTAATGTGCTATGAGAGTATGTTTTCTTATCATGTGATCAACACCTACTTGTGGAGCTATATATTAAATATTGAAAATATATGTAGTAGGTATTTGATACAAGGGAGACACTTGAAGAATAGAAACTGAATTTTCAATGTCATCATCATTATTGCAAAAGGGGGGGGGACATACAAGAGGGTAAGGGGGCACCTATATGAATAATGTACATCAAAATGCATATATATGTAAATGCCACAATGAAAAGCATGTCAGAATGAATCACATTAAGGTGTACATGAAAAATGTCCAATTGAAATAAAAAGAATTATGCTAGTGAATGTAGAATGAACCACAACAAAAAAGTGTAGAAAAAAAGACAAAAAAGTAAATTGTATATCGGGGAATTGTGCAGTTGCTCTGGGAATAAAGACAGATCCTAATTTACTTCAGTGGTTAAAAAACTGATTTTATTTAATACACAATAAAAAATAAATGTCTACCTTATTCCATAGAATTGATATAACAAATTACCACATGTGGTTTCTAAGCACTACAGAAATATGTCTGATTGTCCTGTATTTTCTATGCTAAATGAATATCATTGGGGGAAAGCCAGTGTGCTATCAGGGCTGCATTCTTTCAAAGGGCTCTAGGAAAGAGTACTTGACTTTTCCAGCTTGTTTAGGCTGTCTACATGTGTTGGATTAAGGCCCCATTATTTCATCAGCCATGGATTAAATAATGTTGAATGAGTTCATGCTGTTATTGTGGGAGTAGGTTTGTTATAAGCTTGCCCCCCATCTCTCTTCATCTTGTAACTGCTGTATTGCCCTTCTGTCATGTTATAACACAATAGTATGGCTGTCTGTAGATGTGGCCTCTTGCTCTTGGACTTTCCTCTACTGTATTTTAGAGGACACCCTTAAAGATCTAAAAATAACAAATGAGACTAATAAGAGCCTAAAAATAAAGAATAAAGTCCTTGACTCAATGGGCACACTAAACATTCTTCTATCCAGTAGTCCAACTGAGAGCCAGATAAACAGAGCCTCACAGAGAAGACCTTGTTACCTATGTTTCTATTAACAATAGCATATTTAACACTTAAAAATAATTATGAACTATGTTAAAATCTAAGAAAAATCACAGTCTAGAAGAGATAGATTAAGCATCAAAAATATATTCAGTTATAAAGCAGATTTTAAAATTATCAGACAGGGAATATAAAATAACTAAAAATTATGCTATGATACCCAAGTGAAAACATAGACAATAAGAAATAACAGATAGGTATCTTCTGAAGGATGATATTTCCTCCAAGGAATTACCAAAGGAAATGTAACATGTTACACACAATAACAGAAATGATGAATGCCTTTAGCAGCCTCATAAGTAGCTTGGACATAAATGAGGAAAGAATCAACAACTTGAAGATATACTTACAGAAATTTCCAAAATTGAAATGAAAGAAGGGAAAATAATGAAAAATTACAAATGATCAAAATATCCAAAATCTATGACCCTATATATAATAGACAAAACATTATTGTTAGTGCTTCTCTGCTATTTATAGAATTTTCAATGGCTGATTGTTTTTTGGAAGTGGGTTGCTGGGTCCTTCTCCCAAGCCTACAGTACCTGGTGTTCCCAGGCAGTTTCCCACCCAAATACTAACCGGGCCCAATCCTGCCTAGCTTCTGAGATTTGACATGATCAGACACCACAGTGGTATGACTGTAGACAGACACATTCATACATAGGAATATCATATTTAAACCCCACAGAATCTCTTCCTTCCTTCCTCTCCCTCTCTCTCTCTCTCTCTCTCTCTCTCTCTCACACACACACACACACACACACTTTTTTCAAAAGAGTCAACAAGAAAAATGCCAGGTGTACTGAAGATTAAAAATAGAATTTACAATAAATTTGTCTGAAACAAAACAGGACAAGAAAACAGAGAAATTATTAGAGATGGAATAAAAAGAAACAGCAATACAGAAGTCTATATCCAGCAAAAGTATACGTCATAAGTGAAAGAGAAATAAAGACTTCATCAGTTGATGTGACTTGGAAAAATACTGAAATAATTTTTTTCAGGAAAAAGAAATTGAAAAAAAAAGGTTTTCAGGGCAGACGTTGGGTCTACATAACATAAAGAACATTGTTTGAGAATTAGTATATGAATACACAAAAAAATTCTATTTTTAACTTAATTGATTTAATAGATAAATATTCAGCACATAATGGCACATACTGGCACGTAATGGCACATACTATATTTTGTAATTTTATCATATGGTTAAGTGAATTAATGTAAGTGAATTAATGTAAATAAGAAAATGCTGTTAGTAGATATCTCTATTAGAGATGAGCCAGTATATTAAAATTAAAAGAGAACAGAGAAAACTAAAAATAGAACTGTTATACAACTGAGTTATACAATTACCAGGATTATACCGAAAGAGAGAGGAGTCATGATACCACAGAGACACCTGGATCTCCATATTCAATGCATCACTTTTCACGATAGCAAGGATATGGAATAAAACAAGGTGCCTATCAACAGAAGAATGGATAAAAAAATTATGGTACATAAACACAATGGAATACTACTCAGCAAGAAAAACAGTGAAATAATGGTATTTGCAGCAAAATTGATAGAACTGGAGAACATCGTCTTATTCAAATGAACACAAGCCAAAAAAGAGAAATACCTTATGTTCTCACTCATATGCGCGTGCTGAATCATACTTAAAGGAAGGAAAAAAATAAATTGAAGTATAAAAAACACAAACTTAGCATAGAAGGGACAATTTAAGGAGTGGAAAGGAGGAGGGAGGGATCTAGCAGTGGGAAGTGAAGATTGGAGAAAATGGAATGAGGAGGAGGGTCAATGAGGAGGGACGAAGGGGGAAGAGGTCAATCTCAATGTAAACAGCACAACTTCATGAGCATGTTGAAAAAATAGAAGAAGATAACCCAAATAAGTATCAGAATTTAACTACAATCTAGCCAAAGGCTCCAAAAACATGGGTTGATGAAAGTCTTGCTAGAAGTGATGTAAAGGATGCATAATGGAAAAAGCCATTGTTTTATTACTCTGTACCCATCATGATTTTCCTGCAAGGGGAAAAAAGAGGACTTGGATTAGTTGGAAATGTACATTGCATGTTATAGAGCAACCACAAAAACAAGGTTTTTTTTGCAGTACTAGAGACTGAACCCAGAGACTCATGCTTACATGCTTTACAAGTGCTGTACCACTGAACTGCACCCTCAGCCATTTTTTTTTCAAACTTTTTGAGACAGGGTCTCACTAAATTATACAGACTGCCTCTGATCTTGAACTTGCTATCCTCCTGCCTCTGCCTCCTGAGTTACTGGGATTATAGGCATGTGCCACCACACCTGGCTCACAAAAACAAACTTTTATGTTGTTGTTATTGTTAGGTGCCATCAAGTCAGTATCCAACCCATAGCAACTCTACATACAACAGACGAAACATTATTGTCAGTGCTTCTCTGCTATTCATAGAGTTTTCAATGGCTGATTGTTTTTTGTGAATGGGTTGCCATATCCTTCTCCCAAGCCTACCGCACCGCATAGGCAGTCTCCCATCCAAGTATTAACCAGGTCTGACCCTGTTTAGCTTCTGAGATCTGACAGGATTGGATGCCACAGTGGTAGGGCTGCAGGATAAACTTTTTATACAGAAGTGTAATTGATGTACCAAAAGAAATGTAACCATATAAAATGGCAATTAAAACAGTGGATGGCAAAAAGAGCGAAGGTAAAATGAAACCAAAAGTTCAAAAAATACAACAGTTATGGACATGGTAGATGTTAATCTGACAGTTAAAATATACATTAATAATCCGTTTAAGTGTGAATGTTCAGAATACACAAATTAAAAAACAAAATTTGTCAGAGTGGGAGAAAGAACATGATATCTGAAAGATACTCCTCTTTATATAAAAAGGCTCGTGTAGAATAAATACAAAGAGATAGAGAAAGATATTTTATGCCAAATTAAAGAAAGCCAGAATAGCTAGATTAGTAGGTAGCTAAAGTGTATTTCAGAATGAGGGGAATTTTAAGAGATAAAGAGGAACATTACCTAATGATAAAGGGGTCAACTGTCAAATAAGACAAAAAAATTAGGTTTTATGTATCTAACAAAATCATACACAAATATGTGAGAAAAATACCGATAGAGCTACCAGCAGCAATAAAGAAATATATGGTTATAGCTGGAGAATTCAACGCCTCTCCTAGTATAATTGATAGAACTAGCAGTTAGAAAATAAATAAGAATACAGCTGAAATGAAAAGCATTATTAATCTACTGGATCTAGTTGACCCAGAGGAACAAAACACAAATTGTTCATATGCTAACATAGAACATTGACAGAGATGAACCACATTCTGGATGATAAAAGCACAGTTAATTAATATAAAAGAATAGAAATCTTACAAAGTATAGTCTCGGAAAACATTTATGCTAACCTAGAAGTCAATAACAGAAAGATCGGTGGAAATTCACAAAGTATTTAGAGATTAAGTGACATATTTTTATATTAGGCCAGAAGTCAAAGTATCAAGAGAAATCAGTAAAAGAGGAAACAGTATATGGCATATTAAACACGTTTTTCACTTTGGAAATATTCACTACATGTAAAACTATTTTTTTAAATAAATTCTTTAAAGGACTGGAGATGTAGCTTAGTGACAAAGCTACTGAATGAGACCCTGCATTCAATCTCTGGCAAAATCAAAAAATAATGTAAAGAAGGCTTTTAAAAATGGATACTGCTAAAAAATATTAGTAAGCCATGCAAAATGCACTAATAAAAGATACTCTGTTCATAAAAATAATACTAAATAAGTAAAAATGGAAAAGATAATAGATAGGACTCACAGAAAATAAAAAGGCAAGATATTAGCTTTAAATACAACCACGTCAATAGTCACATTAAATGCAAATGACCTAAAATAACAAGTAATAGGCACAAAATATCCAAGTAAATTAACAAAGAAAATGAGCCAACTATATGATGCTCACACTATTAAAAAATTTAATTTAAAGTATAAATATATATAAATAAAAATGATGGAAAATACATAAAGTAATCAATAGAAAGCAATCATATATTAGCAGAAAGCAAAGTAGATTTTAGAGAAAATACTACTACTAGGGATATAGGTGTTCATTTAATAATGAAAAAGGGTCAATTCATTTAAATATTTATATGCTACTAACATTATTTCAAAAGCAAGAATCATATGTACTAGAAATCCAAGGAGAAATAAAGTAAAATAATAGTTCCATGGCAATCCACTCCCAAGGCAATCCCAAAACAATCAGCCATTGAAAATCCTATGAGGGTCGCTATGGGTTGGACTCGACTCGACAGCACCTAACAACAACAACAATAGTTCCATAATAAATAGTGTTCTTTGAGTAAATAGCAAGACAAATACACAGAAATCAATCAAGTACATAGAAGACCTAGGATAATATCAATTAATATAAATTAATTGATAATTACAGAACATTTCAACAACAGTATATAGATTCTTTATAAATTTACTTAAAACATTTAGAAAAGAAGGTCATACTCTGGGCTATAAAACAAGTCTCAATAAACTTTAAAATATTTTAATCATATGTAGATTATTCTCTGGCCACATCAAATGAAATTAAAAATGATTAAATGTAGAAATCTGTAAATACCCCATGTATTTGAAAACAAATGAATATACAGTAACAATGAATTAGAGATTTAAGAAAAGTAATTAGTAAGTAGTAATGACTGAAAAAAAATGAAAAATGTGATCTAAAAACTTTTTGTAATGCATCTGAGACATTGCTTACAGGAAGCTTTATAATGAAAATACCTCTTTTAGAAAGAAAAGAAAGGTTTCTATCAGTGACCTAAGAAAATCTAAGGAAACTATTAAAAAAAAAACCTGAGGAAAACATACAATAAAGCTTTTAAATCTGTCTAAAAAGAAAGAGAAATAATAAAGAAAAATTAGCATTTTAGCAGTGTTCTTGAAATGCAGCAATGTAACAGATAGTGCTCTGTTGTTGAGAAGATGTAATTATTTTTCACATTAATGGGAGAATGACAGTATTACACAGCCTACAGACATAGATGTAAATAGATTTACACAGCCCAATACAGAGTGTGGCTTTATAATCCCAGCTCCTGGGGAGGCTGAGACAGGAAGATGACTTGAGAACAAGAGCTTAAAGTGAGCCTAGGCAACATAGAGAGAATCCATCTCTCTCTCTCTCTCTCTCTCTCTCTCTCTCTCTCTCTCTCTCTCTCACACACACACACACACACACACACACACAAATATATGGGAGATTACACTGAACACTTTATGCTATTTAATTTGGCAACGCAGGTAGCCTGGACAATTTCCTTGAATAATACTAATTTCACCTAAGAAATCTTGATACCTTGAATAGCCTTGTATTAAAGACATTGGACTCCCAGATTAAAGCCTTCCCACAAAAGACTCTCTTTACTTATTGTTTTTCACTTATCAATTCTATAAAATACTTAAGGAAGAAATAAGATTCTAGGCAAAATTTCCAAGAAAATTGAAGAGGAAATATGATGACCCTATTGCCAGGAAAAAACAAAAAACTCTTAATAGAAAAAAAGAAAACAAAAGAAAAACCGAAAACAAAAGGAAAAAAAAACAACATACCAATAGCCCTCATGTCCAGTAATTTGTACAAAATATATAAAAAATGTAATTCCTCCTGATAAATTATTTCATGCCAGAAATGTTGTCTGATAAAAATTTGAAAGTTAACATATATAAATTTTTATACAAACAATAAAAAATACTAAAAAACTGAAATGAGCATCTCAATAGTGGTTGGAAAAGCATTTGACAATACTCAACAATCATGTATCACCAAAACCTTCAATGAATAATAAATGAAAGGAAATAATCTTATAAAAATCATGTACAAAAACTAATTCACATCATAGTAAATGATGCACATCACAGTAAATGATGAATGACTGAATATATTACAAATATGATGAAAAATATTTTGTGATATCCAAACTGTGACATATATAGGAATAAATGTGAGTAACATATGGAAAATATTCATTGCTGGTAAAAATTAAGAAAGACCCAAAATAATGGTGATACACAATAAAATTACAAAGTAAAAAACTCCTTAATTTCAAGATACCTATTATCACAAGCAGGGATCTACTGATGCAAGGAATCTTCAATCAATATCTTACTAGGCTATTTGTAGAAATTAATGATGTGATTCTGAAAATTATATGAAAATGAAAAGACCCTAACATCACTATGTTGTTGTTGTTAGGTGCCGTTGAGTTGGTATCCGACTCATAGCGACCCTCATAGGGTTTTCAATGGCTGACTGTTTCGGGATTGCCTTGGGAGTGGGTTGCCAGGCCCTTCTCCCATTTTTGCGGTGCTGGAAATTGAACTCGGGACCTCGGCGACTGCAGCACAGTTCTCTACCAACTGAGCCAAATCCCAGCCCTAGAGCAACATTAAAATGGAGGAACCAAACATGGATTTACAAATTTCAAAATACTTGCAATTCAAGTGCATCAATTATATTGCAATAATACTGAATAATGTAGAAATAAAGGCCTTTTCAGTTTGTGTGTGTTTAAAAATTGCCATGTCCCTTAAAACTACAATTTAAGAAACTCAATGATGGCTTTAAACACCTTTTATTTCTTTTGACTCCTTATTTCAACATTTAGGAATTTGATGAAAAGATAAAAAACTAATATTCAAAAAGTACATGAAAAGTCCCTAATGATGGCATGGCAACAGAGGCAACAGAGCCTCTGGTAGATGACCTCAGTGTATAATGTCCTAGGAGCAGAGAGACACCTTGGTTGAGGGTACAGGATAAATACCTCCAAAGGCCCATCCCCAGTGACCCACTTCTACAAATCTACACCTGCCACCCAAAGTCCCACAATTTCTCAGGACAGTGTCACCAGCTGGGGACCCAAATTTAAAGTATACAACCTTTGGTGGCACTTTGTATTCAAACCATGACACTCTGTCTCTAGCCCTAGAATTTCCATGTTCTTGTTGCTGTTGTTGTTGTTAGGTGCCCTCGAGTCAGTATCCGACTCATAGTGACCCTCATAGAGTTTTCAATGGCTGACTATTTCGGGATTGCCTTCGGAGTGGATTGCCAGGCCCTTCTCCCATTTGTACAGTGCTGGGAATTGAACTCAGGACCTCAGAGACTGCAGCACAGCGCTCTACCAACTGAGCTAAATCCCAGCCCACATTCTTGTTAGGTGCCGTCAAGTCGAATTTGATTCATAGTGACTCTATGTACAACAGAACAAAACACTTCCTGATTCTGTGTCAAGCACATGATCTTTTTCATGTTTAACCCCATTGTTGCAGACACTGTCTCAGTCCATCTAGTTGAGGGTCTTCCTTTTTTTTTGTTGACCTGCCACTCTCCCAAACATCATGTCCTTCTCCAGGAACTGGTCCCTCCTGACAATATGTCCAAGATACCTAAGATGTAGTCTAGCTGTCCTTGCTTCCAAGGAGTACTTTGATTGCACTTCTTGGGCAGATCTATTATTACCTGTGACATTCCATGGTAAATTTGATATTTGTCTCTAACACCATAATTCAAAAGCATCAATTGTTCTGTCTCCCTTATTCAATGTCCAGCTTTCACAACTATATGATGTAACTGAAAATACCATGGCATGAATCAGGCACACTTTGGTCTTCGATGTGATACCTTTATTTTTCAACACTTTAAAGAGGTCTTTTGTAGCATCTTTTCTCAACGCAATGCATCTTTTGATTTCTAGACTGCTGCTTCCAAGGGTGATGAATGTAGAATGAAGTAAAGCAAAATCTTGGGTAACCTCAGTCTTTTCTCCATTTATTGCGAAGTTGCATACTGACCCAGTAGGAAGGATTTTTGTTTAGTTGATGTTGAGGTGCAATCAATAATGAATTCTGTGAAGTAAAGCAAAATGCACTTAATTCAAATGTAAGAGTCCCCCAAATCTTAACCATCTCAACAGTGCTTGAAAGTCAAAATCCAAGTGTCCACAGAAACTCAAGGCAAACTTAGGTGTGGGCCTAAACTAGGTTTCATACTTCCAACATAAAATGAAACCAAGTAAGCATGCACATTCCAAAACGGAGGAATGGGGACACAGAAAAGAAAGATTCGTAGCAAGACTGATATCCCATTGGAAAAACTCAGTTGGTTCAAGGCTGTTATCTAGCACATGTGACATCATCTTGTATCTGGCATCATCTGGGCTTGAAAAGGCTTGCATGATTCCACCCCAAAGGTCCTACTGGGCTCACATCACTTTCTGCTGACAACTTCCTTCAGTAGATATTTCATATTGCTGGTGTATCCAATATCGTAGGGTTTATATTAACTTTTTATTTTTTATTTATTTTTTTTGTGGTACTGGGGTGTTGAACCCAGGGCCTCACAGCTTTGCAACTGTTGGGCCAGTGAGGTGCACCTCAGCCCTTTTTTTTTTTTTTTTTTACATTTTTTAAGATAGGGTCTTGCTAAGTTATGCAGACTGCCTCTGATCTCAACCTTGCAATCCTCCTGCCTCTGCCTCCGGAGCCACTGGGATTACAGGTGTGCACCACCACACTCAGTTCAGGGTTTGTGTTACTTCTTATGCGCCTTCCTCAAAGCTTCAGTCATTGGCTCTTCAGGGGCTCTCCACAGGGCAGTCAAACCTGATATACACTGCCTGGCTCTGCAGGCTATCTTCTAGATCCTTGGTGGTAGCCTGCATAGCCCCTTACCTCTTGCATTATGCATGCCCATAAAATGACCCCACTTGAATGATGCTAAGTATGGCTGCCAACTTGAAGAGTAGCTTCACTTTTTTGAACCACAGCTGCAGTGGTGGCCTCTGTATGCCCAGGATGAGAAATCATTTCCCTTGGCAGCATCTTTTCAGGAATAACATAAGACAGCTTTTCACATACTCCCGTTTCACACCCTAAGGCCTCAGATGGGAAGGGTCTGTCCAACTCCTTCTGTGTCTCAAGAGAATTTCTTTTGTCCTAGTGAAGATACTGTCTATATCCCTACAGCTGTTGTGTCCGATCCTGTCAGATTTCAGAAGCTCAGCAGGGTCAGGCCTGGTTAATACTTGGATGGGAAACCACCTGGGAACACCAGATACTGTTGGCTTGGCAGAAGGACCCAGCAACCCACTCCCAAAAAATCAATCCACCATTGAAAACCCTATGGGTAGCAGAGAAGCACTGAAATTAGTGTTTCACCTGTTGTATGTAGGGTTGCTATGAATCAGACAACGACTTGATGGCACCTACCAACAACAAGTGAAGAGGCCTAGGCTTTCCTTTACTGTAGTTTACCTCTTTGACAATTAAGGCCTCCTGGCCTAACCAGCACTTTCCCCAGTAATCTTAAACAAGCCCCAGCTTTTTCCCTCTTTGGAGATTTATTAAATATCAATCAGCATAATCTACTATAGTGTAATGTACTATATTATAATCATCATAATCTACTACAGTATAATCTACTATAGTATAAACAGAGCAATCCTATGACTAAAAATCTATCATCCATCAATGATAAAAACTCACTAAATATTAACACAAGATTTTCTCAACTTGGTAAAGATTATCTCCAAAAGTCTGACAGATTAGGTCATACCTAATAGGGAGTGTCTGGATTAAGACCTTATTAGAAAAGGTTCTTCCTGACTTATGTCAGCAGTATAGTTTAATTTCATATCAAATTTCTAGATAGTACAAGATTAAAGAAATATAAATTTACAAAATGGTAGGGAAGAAATACTGTTTTGTCTTATTGTATATGTAGAAAAGACCAAATCTATAAACAAACAAAAATTAAAAATTAAAAATAATAAAAGATACAAGAGTATCTTTTTCTCTTGTAAAAAAGGGGCTCCTGGGCTGTTGGCACTCAGACCCAGAGCCCCTGGGTGGGGGGTTGGGAGGGACAGTGGCCCAGCTGGCCTCTCCCGCCTCCCACCCGATGCTGCTTTCCCCTGTGGGGATCTCAGGAGCTGTTTGAGGATATATTTTCACTTTGTGATTATTTACTTTAGATGCTGATTTTTTGTGTGTATTTTTAATGGGGGTAGCAGCTGGACCACCCATATTCTCACACCCCCCATCCACCCTGCTCTTCCCCTGGCTGCGCAGCCCTGAGGTGTAGGGGGCTGCAGCACATTGCTGAGGAAGAAGGACTAGCTGAGCCCCAAGTCCTGAGGAGGCAGGCCAGCCAGGTGAGCTGCAGGAAAAGGGGTCATGGTGGGAGGGGTAGGTTGACATCTGTGTTCCAAATGGAGCTTGGGCCAAGGGCTTATGGGTCACTGGCTCTCCAAGTGCCAGGGGTGGGCAAGTGGTAGCACCAAGCCCACCTCTAATACTGTGCCCTGGTGAAGAAAGCACTGACCTGTCAGGCCCCCCAAATCCCCTCTTCTGAGGTGCCTTTTGCACCCCTCCCATTAGGACAATCTGTCCCCTCCCATTTGGGTGCCCCCCTTTCTCCCCTAGCCCTTCATAGGATACAAGGTTAATATGTGAAAGCCACTTTTCCCCATATGTCAATGATAGAAAGGATTTGAACAATATGAATTTGAAATTAATATGCCATTTAAAATAGTGCAAAAATATGAAATATTTAGATATGACTTTAAGAAAATATATATTGCTTATAACACAAAATTTCATAATGGTGATGAAGGTGACAAGAGGATTTAAAGAAATAGATATTCTCCACTAGTGAACAGAAAATATCAATATTATCAAGTTAGTTCTTCCTAAATTGAATTTAATGCAATCAAAATCTAGAAAATTTTTCACAAAAATATGTAAAGTCTTCTAAAGTGGAAGTCAAAGTGTCTAGAATAATCAAGAACATATTGAAAAATAATAACAGCAACAAAAATCACAATTGAAGGGCTTAGATTTTAAGACCTATGATTATGAGGATACAGTATGATAAACAGCCAAGTATTTGGTGAAAGATTAGCTACATAAGTGAATAGAAAATATTAGAGAACACAGAAATAAAATGCCATAAATATAGTTAATTATTTTCTAGCAAATGCATAAAGGTAACTCAGTGGAAACTGTAAATTTTAACAAATACTATTGGCAAAAAAAATGAGAAAATGTAATGTAGAAAAGGGAACAGAGAGTGGTAGGGTTTTCCCACACATAAACCTTACTTGCATGAAATGTAACTGGAAGTGCATCATAGCAGAAATTGTAAACTTCTATAAGAAAGCAAAAGAGAAAATTGTATTGCCCTTGGATTTGCCCATAACTAGATAAAATAACAAAACATTGTTCCATAAAAATATGAAGTTTACTAAAACTTTCTGTACATGGAAAGCACCAGTAAGACAATGAAATGGGAAGATAAATGAGGGATAGTATTGCAAAATATGGCTGATAAATGACTTGTATCGTTATACAAAAGTTATACAAAATATACCTGAAATTTCTAGGAGATCAACAATAAAGATGTGGGGGTGCCCGGACCTCAACAGCTGGGTAACTGGTGAGGCACGGCTGATGGAATCAAGGAGTTCATGCTCCTGGATGCCTTTGGTACAGGTTTTATTGTACAGCTCCTATTAAAGAGATAAAGCCCTTAAGCATGCCCTGAGATAGTGGAAGTGTCAAGGCTCTTGAGTGTTGCAGCTCCACCTCCAGCAGCGCTGGGTTCAGAGACTCTTCATCTTCAGCAGTGGGCAGGGGGCCCTCTGTCTGTCTCCTGAGAAGGCTGGCTTCTTCTCTGCTGCTGGTCTCCGATGACCTCCGTCTTGGTCTGGCATTGCAGTGGCCTCTGTGATGGCAGGCAGAACTCTCTTGGTCCTGGGAGCTCGACCTCTGTGGTGATGGGGTGGCAGGTCTGTGTGGTGGTACGGCACGGCTCAGATGGTGATGGAACAGCCTCTGCGATGGCAGGCAGTGTCCTCTCTTGATCTGAGGTGCAGCCTATCTGCGATGGAGTGGCAGAGCAGACTGACAGCAAGCAAACCCACAGCCGGAAGCTAGCAGCCAGCAGCTCGCATCATCACCATCAGCAGCCTCACATGCAGAGTGAGCTTTGCTTATGTAGTCTTTGGGTAGCTGCCTTAACTGCCTCAAGATGACAATCAGGTGGGGGTGTGAGGGGCTAGGCGCAACCAATTTAGGACTGACAGTCAAATAGAGAGTGAAACCAGATGTCACTCCTTGAGCAATTAAGGGAAGATCCTTGATTGCCAATCAGGGGCAAGATGAGAGTTGTATATAGCCTATTAGATAACAGGGGGTCCAAGCGGGCTAAATAAGCCCCTATCCTAATCATGCTTCTTTTCTATCCCCTGGGGCTACCTCATAATAATCCCTACATAAAGAAATAAACCAATCACTAAAATGAGCAAAACAAAGACATCTCTCAAAAGAAGATATGAAGATATTGTGCTAGCATATGAAGTGATACTTAGTATAATTTTCATAAGGGAAATTAAAATATTGATTTACCATATGTAATATTATGATGCCTAATATGCAAAAATCCTACCACCACCAATTGCTGCTGAGGTTCAGAGTACACAAGCTCCCATTCACTGCTGGTGGGAATGTGGATGGCACAAGCTCTTTGGAAGACAGTTTGGCAGTTTCTCATAAAGCTAAATATAGTCTTAGAATATGACCAAGTAATCTTTCTCCTAGTACTTACACAACTGATGAAAAATTGTGCATGCCCAAGTAACTGAACACTGATATTTATAGCAGATTTATTCACAATTGCCAAAAGTTAAGAGCCATCAAAATGTCTTTCAATACATTGAGTGGATAAACCAACCATATTCTCCCACACACTGGAACAATATTCACTGCTTTTAAAAAAGAATTTTTTATGAAGATGCATAAGAAGATGAATGAATCTTAAATGCATAATGTGCCAGTCTAAATAGAGTACACCATATATAACATCATTTATGTGAATGTGACATTTATAACTCCTCACTCCTTATCTATGTATTACACACACACATATTTTGTTTAAACGTATAGAATGGAGTGAAAGGAACTATTTATAAGGGAGAAATGGAGCAAACGTTATCTCAGGAATGTGATCAGGATCCACACGAAAAGCGATCTTGTTGAAAGTGTATTTGCTTGAATAATGCAATGATCATGGCTCTTTCTGTGCTTGTGTTTCCGATTTTTAAAACTTCAGTATAATTATGAGAAAAACATTAAAGGATTCTAACTGAGTGGCATACTACTAAATAGTTTCCTATGACTTACCACAAGTTTCAAGGCAATCAAAACAAGAAAGTTCTGAAAAACTGTCATTACTGAGAGAATGCTTAGAAAATAGGCTGGTTAAATTCAATGTTTTATTCTGAATGGTATATTTGTGAAAAAATATGTACTTTAGCTAATAATAATGCATCTTTATTGTTCATAAGTGGTTGTAAGATAAATGATTTTAATAGTGGTGGGTACTGGATGTGTGATATATGGGGATTTTGTTCTATCTTCACAACATTTTCAGTAAATTCAAAACTATTTGTAAATAAAATTAATTTTTAAAAGATATAAGAAGATATAAGTGTTTAAGGAATGAAGCACAACATGTCTCACATCAGCCCCTTTGTGAGGTCAATGGAATTAATGTGCAAATCATACAATATAAACCTTATGTTTTTTGTTTTATAACAGTATAATAGTACAGCGTCTTCCCTATAATCTATGGCTTCTTTGAGTCTTAGTCCCATTAGCATTTGAATAATTATGCCTAATGTTATTGGATCCTCTCAAAATCATTTATGTAATAATACAAAAGAATATGATACAATGAAGAAGGGTGAAATAGCAAATAATTCTTCCTTACTTTCCAATTAACATAGGGTAAATATTTGAAGAGAGAGGATATGACAAATTCAAATTCATTAGTTAAGTGATTTTTTCATACAGAATGTACATGCATATATTAATTCCATGGAAATACATCATTTTTCTGTTCTCTGGAATATTTCTTTCTAAAGCCTTG
>VMDO01018265.1:31634-42737 GCA_007922755.1 Pedetes capensis
TTTTTGATATGCTGATTTATTTGAAATACCCAGCAAATAACCATGAATGATACTAAATGTCTGCTTTTGTGATGTGTACATTGTATGGTTAGATAAAAATCATTAAGCTAGTAAGTGAATAACTAAGTCCAAAATCTTTCAGCGCACTAAATGCTATATAGGGAAAAAATAATAATAGAGAGTGTCTTGGGGACTTTGATAGTGCTGAGAATTCTTCAGATAGTTATGTCAGTAGAGCCCTTTCTGTGAAAGGAACATTTGATTTCAAACTTATCTAATATTGAGGAACAAAGCACACAAAGTATTTGAAGCAGTATTCTCAAAACATCCCTGAGGTGAGAACATGCTCAGTGTTGGAGGGGCATAAATAAGCTGTATATGATATATAAGAAATAAGTGCAGAGAGATGGAAAAGAAGAAGTTGGAAGAACGGGGGAGGAGAGGTTACTTATAGCCTATTCAAGAGTCTCAATTAGAATTTTAGTGCCAAAGGCTTGCAGAATATTAGAATGTAACATTTTTCTCTCCAGGAGCAGTTTTAGGGAGAAACTTCAGAAATGTATGAGAATGTCTATAGTTGGCACTGAGAAAAATAGCCAGCCCTTGTTCTCAAGAATATTTTATTAAACTGATACTGAAATAATGAGGTTAAAATACTGCTGTGGATGTTCTCAAATTTTGATAAGCAAGCAAAATTTTTATTTTGCACATAAAATTAAAAGCCAGTGCTCTGTCAATTGCTAGGGACAAATTATTTAACTCTATGTGAAAACAGAACACTATGTTTTAATAATGAATATCAGTAGCTTGTACTTGTACATATGATGATATTTAAAGTAAATTTCCTCACAATTTGTGTTTTTTGTTAACAAACTGTTCTATGACATAGTTGGATTTTTACCCTTCATAATTAAAATGAAAAATGTAAGGATCAAGGAATGCTGGTGCTTAGATCATGTCTAATGTAATCTTACATTTTCTATTTCTTTCTCATATTAATTATATCATGCTGTGCCCACGATTTTTATTTATTTGAGGCATCCTAATGATTTCTGTGATATTTATCTCATTATCTATGAGTTAATGGAATTTAACAAGCAAGTTAAAATGTATCTAATTGTCATGTTGAAACCTAATTAAGTCAGAGTGTAGGAGGTTTTCTTCATAGTGTTCTACTTCTGTGTACTGCTGTCTCTGTGAATTTTGGCTATTTAAAGAGCTGTAAGTATTATTTAAATCGGAAGAACTTGTTTCAACATGAAAATTTTCTCATACAATATTGAGTTAGGACCATAGAAAGAGCAATGATTTTGTGCCTCAGTCCTCAGTTTCATATAGGGTAGTCTTGAAAAACTTTGTCTCAGAATACAGGTAGCCTTCACATAGCAAATTAAGTCATTTTGACATCTATGCTCTGAATTCCAATATTTCAATAAGATAATAAATAATTAAGGTGTCTTATTCATCCTAAAAAGGTATGATGACTTTAAAAGCTTTATGGATTTATAAGAATAATGTAAGGGCAATGCAGGGAAATAGATAATATGAATGATTTTAAATTTCTTTGTTCATAAAACTGATGCAGGTATATAAAATTGGTATTATCCATTTATTATGTTTCTACATCTAATCTCTGCCACACTGGCCTCCAATCTCATCAGATCTTGAAACCAGCAGGGTCAGGCCTGGTTAGTACTTGGATGGGAAACCGCCTGGAAATACTGAGTGCTGTGGGCTTCAGGGAAGGACCCAGCAGCCCACTCTGGAAACAGCCATCAAAAACCCTATGAATAGCAGAAAAGCACTGATAATAGTGCTGGGCATGGCACAATGTTGGGTAGTATTTCCTTCTGTTGTACATAGGGTCACTATGATTAAGACCCCACTTGAGGGCATCTAACATAAACAACAACATAGATATTAGTTGGAGACTAATATTTTATTATCAATCTGCATATTTTTATTTATTAAGCACCAACAATAGTATGATGATAAATCATTAAATACATAATACATTCAGATGAGGTGCACTTGTGAACATTTGATTGTTATTAAAAATAGGAGAAATATATTTTTTGTGCCTTTAGTATTTGTTCTATTGTTTATTAGGTTTCTATGAGTTGGACTCTACTCGACTGTATGTAACAACAGCAACATATCTAATCCTCACTAAATGTAGGTGTCAGGCATGATTCAGTACCAAAAAAACATTTGTTAATACCAGAATAAGTTCTTTTTTCTGGTTTTGGTTTGTTTGTTTATTTGCTGAGAAAAAGTCTATGTATCCCAGGTGGGTCTCAAACCTGTGATCTTCCTGCCTCTGTCTTAAGCATACTGTGATTACAGGTGTGCACCATAATGCTGGGCCATAAGGAGATCTTTTGCTTCCTCACTGCTACCTAGGATTTTCTATGCCCACACCTTCCCAGTCTCGCTTACCTTTAGGAGAAGGAATTTGTAGTCTGATTGGACACAGTCTATGTCATGTCTACTAGTCTATATTTCAATAGTGGAAATAGTTTATTTCAGAACTGTCTACTAAATGGTTCCTGATTTTCTTTCAGAGACTTTCCCATATGTGCACATTTCCCTTTGGAGCCTTCTAGGAAACTCATATAACTGGTAGACTGAATTTGACTCTATTTAGATCCCTAGTCCCAATGCTATTACAATAGAACAAGAAGTAACCTGAGATTCTACTGGGATTTTTGAAAAATTCATGACTGTGGTGCTCAAAGGAGTAGTTATGGAGACAGGAAACAGGTTACCTGCCTTCAACAAGTTCACAGTCAAATGTAGAACACAGTCATGTGAATACATAATGAATTATTGATTTATATGTAACAAATTTTTTTTCTTGTTAGGTGCTGTCGAGTCAGGTCTGAATCATAGACCCCCTGTATGCAACCAAACAAAACATTCCCTCACACTTTGCAATGCCTGGCTCTGTGTCAGTACTTCTCTGCTATTCATAGGGATTTCAGTGGCTGATTGCTTATAGGAGAAGATATTTCATTCTTCATTGTACAGAAAAGGGGATTATTCAGAGGAATATGATATTTTGACATAGACCTTGACACTGAACTTTATGTGCAGAAAAAGAAAGCTCAAAATAAGATAAAAAGAATAAGCTTGAATAAATGTTTTGATATAACTATTTGAATAATTATGGGCTTGGGTTTAACTCAGTTGGTAGAGCACCACTCTGAACTCTCTGAGGCCCTGGGTTTGATTCCTAGCACCACAAGAATGGGAGGATGTGGCAGACCACTTCTGAAACAATTCCAAAATAATTATCCTTTGAAAACCCTGTGAGAGTTGTTACGAGTTGGACTCGATGGGACCTAACAACAATAAGTAATCAGGACAGCAAGATAACGTTTGGCAAAAGAAGTTAAGATGGAATCAAGGAATTTCTAATTTATAAAACAAGATTGGGGAAACAATACTATCTTGGATCTGAAAGAAAAGAGGGTGGTAAAGACAACTCAAATACTTATTGGTGGATAGGGATCTTCCTGAGACCTAATAGTAGTGAAAAAAAGAAAAATGTGCTTGGAAGGTAGTTTATGAGCTTTTAGAAATGGTTTGAGGGATTGATATACAGCTAAGTGAAGTACAAAGGTCAGCTGAAAATAAGTTAATGTTGGTTAGGAATGAAGGTAAGTTTGAAAATATGAATTTCGAAGTTATCATGGCATAGAAGGAATACAAAAAGTTGGGCAAAATGTATATTGAAAATAATGCTGTAACAATATATCTGGTGAATTTTAATTTAAGATATTCATTTATCTTCTGTGAAAGATAGCATGGATATGTTGAATTAGAAGGTGGACAATGACTATAGATAAACTCCTCAGAGACTGAGTACTTCTTTCTGAGATTTCAGTCACTGCAGTAGGAAAGATATACAATTTGAGACAGGAGGAAAACCACTTTAGTGAAAATCACTATCTGGTGAAAAAAATGATCACTGGTTTATCCTTGAGCTACAGGGTGATCACATGGTAACTGAGTGTACAAGGAGATAAACATAAGAATCTCACAAGAGGAAAAATAATTTTCAATGTAAAACATTTTTGGAGCTCTAATACTATGTGGGTGTCCAGAGTTTCTCATATCTAGAGCATTCAGCTGAGCACATGGCTGGGATCATTTCTTTCATCCATTGATATGAATACATTTTCTTTCCTGGAAACTGAAAGAAAAATGTTATTCTCAGGTTCCTATTCCAAGACAAATACCGTAGCAACAATGTCAATACAAATATTGATTTCAATTTCTGAAAAAGTGAAATATTCCACATTGGAACTTTTGCCAGGAACTATATCCATTAAGTAATGGGCAAATCCTCTCAAGGCATATCCACTCTAGATATAGCTATAGGTAGAAAAAGAATGTGTACTTTATGAACATGCTGGTATACTTATGTGATTTTATGTGTGACAAATCTTGAGAACTTCTGATCTAAATGTAGAATACTGATATTATTCATTTCTTTTCCATGTTAGCATATTCATAATTCAATAAGTATAAATCTTGGAAGATTATACTTTCTGCAATTTGGGACTATAATTAGTAACTTAGATACACAATTATGAAGCAGAGATAAAATTTAAAGTACAGAGGAAGGTATCTTGAAATGCAATTTAAGAAGGGTCAGCTGTTACTTTCTGTGAGCTGTGGAAAAGAGCAAGGCATGATGAAAGCTAATCTCACTGTAGTTTTTGGATTGGATTGGAGTGTTGACAGTAGGAAAAGAAAAGGGAAAGAGAGGAGGACTGGTCAGAATATGTTAAAATACTTCTCAAGGACAAAGAGAAAAGGAAAATACCAGCAAGGTTCAAATATATGGACAGGAAATGTAGTGGGGGCAAAAACACAAATACGGAAGTTAACAACAGAAGAAAAAGAAATTGGAAAGGAAAGAGTCACAAAGAAAGTTTCCTGGAGCATATGAGAATGAAAAGGAAATACAAATTATGCACCATCAAGTTGTCATTAATTTTGGAAGCAAGTAGAGAGACTTTTAAATTAATTCATTCTTATGTTGGAATTGGAACATTGCAAAAGTTATATCATTACAAGAAATACCATAACAAGCTAGGTCATTGAAAATGTTTCCTAAATGTCAAATGTATAATAAATGACATAATGACGTTTTGCATCAGCAACTAACCAAATGCACGTCATGCAGCACAGTCTTTTACATAGGTGAAGACTCTGCTTAGGGCTTACTACACCGAAGAAAGGAGTTACAAATATGATTGGTTTGCAGTAAATTACTTTGGTAGGGAAATGCCTTGGCATTTAGGGGGCAAGAAATTAATTCTCTCCAAGTGAGAGGGCTATATTTTAGAAAGCAATGAGTAGGGGAATGACAGAGTTCTTAGAACTAAATTCCAAAACTTAAATGGATTTCTCTCCAGCTCCTGCTTGACCATATCCATAAATATTTGAAAATACTTTCCCTTTTCCAAGAAAATCCAGATCATGAAATTCTATCTAGGCTGGACAAGTAAACATGAGACAATCTTGGTTTCAGTCTTTGCAGAAGAAATAGAGCTTCACAGATGTGAACATGAATAATATACCTACTTGCATGCTGTCAGTCAGGCAATAAGTAGTGTGAGTACCTTATGTAAAATAACATGAAATAGCACAAAATATTGTTATCATAGTTCTTATTGTTGTCCCTATGCACAGACACTGAACTAATTTACAAAATTGATGACATATATTAATTTAAATTTGATTTATTTTTAATAATGATGAAGAGAAATCATCAAATCTGATTTCTTCTCTGTCCTACTGTTCAGGAAGGTGTTTGAAGTTGTACACAGTTAATCATGATTGGAAACTATCTTATATCATAAAAATTTTGAATTTGTTGCATTTTAAGCATAGTATATACAAAATCTAATGATGGGACTAATCCACAAATACCACATATTATGAAAAAGAGTGTTTCTGAAAATTATACATTTTGGGGTCAGTTTAAAACATTTCTATTAGAAGGAGGATTTTTTGGGGGTAGAATAGGAACTAAAGAAAGGGAAGAGGGGCAATAAGGAATGGTAATGAGAGAAAAGAAAGACAGATACTATGATTTCTCTCATATGCAGAATCTAGATTTAAATGCCATGCCAGCAGAAGAGATACTGTTTGTGGAGGGGAAGAGGACCAGTACATGAAGGGAGGACATACAAGGGTAATGGGGAGGGTGAACATGAGCAATATAAAATGATATACATGTATGGAAATGTCAATGAAACCCATTAATTTATATATTAACTAAAACAATTACTAATGAAAATAAACTTCGAAAAACATTTCTACTTTCTTGAAAAGTCATTTCATAATTATAATGAAAATTTTACTTAATCTTCCAATTCTCTCTAACACAGGTATCATGATCATCACAGGAACAGAAATTAATCCTGATACACAGATTTCTGTATAATCAAGTCAAACATTTAACAATAGGCATGTTCAGATACAATCACTATGTACTTGCTCTTGGATCTTTCTTGCATTTGTATTATCTTTTGACTTTTTCAATCTGTCTTCCCCAAATTTCAAAGTATTCTAAAATCATTCTCTAGAGTAGAAAACTGAAAAATTAAATAGCTCCTTAAAACCAAGAATATTTTAGTATTGGGAGAAAAATAAACTCAATTAGCCATTCTTACTGATTTGGAAATTAGGATTTTAAAATCCAGGCAAATAGTAACTCACGTAATACATTTTCTTAGACTAGGATCATAATTGTTTAATAAGGAACATTTAGCCAGGTGGGATGGCTCATGCTTATAATCCCAGTGACTCTTGAGGTAGAGGCAGGAGGATTGCAAGTTTGAGACCAGAGGCAGTCTGTGTAATTTAGCGAGACCCTAACTCAAAAACGTAAAAAAAAAAAAAAAATTGGGGTAAGGGTGCAGCTCAGTTGTACAGCCCTTGAAAAGCATGCAAGCGTGAGGTCCTGGGTTCAACCCCCAGCACACACACACACAAAAAAAAGGAATGTTTTCCTCACTTTTTGTTGTAATTCCCTTATTACTTCACCATACTTATGAAAAATACCCACAAAACATACACTATTTCTTGAATAACTTATGTTTTTGTAAACCTTAATACAAAATGTTTTTGATTATCTTTTAGAAGAGAAGTAGAAAATGTTTTTCTTTTCTATAATTATTTGAATAGGAGGTATTTTCATATTAATTTCTGATTATAGAATGGTTATACTTTGAGAACTCAAGGAGAAAAAAACCTACAACAACAACAACAACAACAACAACAACAAAAATTCTTAAACTGTATTGTCCTTAAATTTGTCAGGAGAAATTTAAATCATTTTCTCTTTCATTCTACAAGTCACAAACTCCTTACCCTTAAGGATAAAATCAAATAATTTGTGTTTCTCCAGGAGAAAATTAATATTATTAGAATAGCTTCTGTTTCAAACACTCCAACATCTTTTTAGGAATAAGTAATATAATCAGCAAATAAGAAACAACTAACATCACCTTGAAAAGATATCTTTGAAAGTGTAAGGACAGAAAATCATGGAAAATTCATAAACAGATTAACATTATTATCAAAATGTTAAAAGCTTATTTCCATCAAAGTAATTTATGCTGAATTTAATAGTAAAATTATATATATGTATATATACATGCATACATATATGTAATGTATTTATATACACATTCAAAGTTTTATATATATATATATATATATATATATATATATATATATATATATATGTAGCAAAGATATTTAACGTTTAAAAAAATATTGAATTTTTTTCTACGAGAACCAAAACAAAAATATTACCATAGGTATAAATGAATATAGCCTGCAGCCATACCACTGTTGCTTCTGATCCTGTCATCCTGTCAGATGTTGGAAGCTAAGCAGGGTCTGGACTGTTTAGTACTTAGATGGGAGACCTCCTGGGAACACCAGGTGCAGTAGGCTTGGGAGAATGATATGGCAACCCACGTCCAAAGAACAATCAGCCATTGAAAACACTATGAATAACAGAGAAGCACTAACAATACTGTTTCACCTGGTTGTATGTAAGGTCACTATGAGTCAGATGCTGACCGATGACACCTGACAACAACACAAATAAGTATAATTAATATTATTATTTTGCATTCATATCATATTTACAGAGGCTAAAAGAACAACAAAAAGACAGAGGTATTGACTTTGTATAATTTTTAACCCTTAACTGGCATCATGCTTCTGGCTCACATATTACACCCTGACATCATGTAAGTGCTATAGTGCCCTCACAGCACCAGTGGGCTGGGGTTGAGGGGCCAGGGTGTCTATTCTGATCCCAAGATACCAGTTAACCATTAACTGTAGGAGAAAATATATGACAAGGTGTATTTAATAGTTGTTTTCAAGACAATGATTTATATAGACAATTTTTATAAAAGTTTTCAGATGAAAAGAACATCAATTGTTTCTATAGAAATCAAATAAAGGGTGTCTATCTCTTTGTTTCCTTCTCCATCTGTCTCTGTTGGTCATGTCTTTATCAGTGATGCTCTATTAGCTAGAATAAAATGTAAAATATTTAGCAAGGCATAGAAGGCATTTTATTATCGGACCCTTGCCATAACCCATAAAATTAGTGTCTTGTTATACATATAAATATATCATGTATATGTTATATATAAACTTCTGTATACATACACAGATTTCATGTGTTCACATTGCAGAGGGTATTCTCACACTTACTACTCCTTACATGTATGTTTCTCTTGTCTGCATTGTCCCTATAATACACATCTTAATGTTTAAGAGTCTTCTTGAAGGTCAATTTTGGGGGAAACTTGTCATTGACTATAGTTTAACTGCCCTATTTGTTCTAATAATTCCCTATTCAGAGCTCTGTCCAGTACTATCATATTACTTTGTGATTAATATGCTTTCTTCAACATCATGAAAAATGGAAATGGTGCGTTCTATATCTAATTTTGTATCCTCATGCCTATAATAGAAAAAATACCTTAAAATATGTGAACACTCAAAGTTTATATATACTTCATTACCCCTTTCATAACAACAACCCCCCCTCATAACTCCTATAAGACTATTGTCAGTGTAATTTTAGATTTAAAAATGATACTTATTCAAGATCACACTAATATTTGGAATTTCTGAGGTTTGCATTCAGTTTTTGATAATTTCAAAGTTATTTTACCATATGTTGCTAAACGAATATAACAATAATATCTACCAATCATTTCTCTCTTTTCTCAGGATGCTATCGCTTTATGGGAAAATAGACTTCCAAAGGAAGAATGAGGGAGGTAAGTTTTCCATCTTTTGGAAAAACATACTGTTTGCAAAATCATGGTACATCTTAGTAAGGCAAAAGTGTAGTTATGGTGAGAGGAAGTATATCAAGCCTGATCCACTTATCAATCTTTGAGTTATGATGAATGGGCTCTTTGTCCAGGGTCATGTGAGCAAAGTTGTTTTACTCACCTACAGATGATTTATTTCAGGTGAATCCACTTGTCCAAAGAAGATTTATTACAGAGGATCTACTATCTGCCTGACTAAAAACGTGTGGTTAACTTATCCAGAGGTAAGCAAGGAAAAGTGAGGCAGGTATGAGTATCTTATCCAAATCTAAAATTTCTGAACTCCGTAAATAGTAAGAAATTGAGGCCACATCTTGTATAATCAGAGATGGCTCCTTTTAATAATATATGTTTTCATTATTTTATCTCTCTGTGTCAAGATGGGTATTGAATGATTAGAAATATAATTTGGTAAATATTAGTAGACACAAGTTCAATTTTAAATAGAATCTTAAAACTTGCTATTCCAGTTGTTATATTTTCCAGACATTTGTAGGTGGATTTTGTCTGTTTAGAAATCATGTGGTTTGGTAGGCATGCTGGTGCATACCTGTAATCTCAACAACTCAGAAGGTGTGGATAGGAAGATCACTGGTTTGAGGCTAGAAGCAGTCTGGGTAAATTAGCAAGACCCTATATTAATATAAAAAATCAAAAAGGGACTGGGAGTGCAGCTCAGTTAAAAAGGAATTGCAAAGAGTATGTGCTCAAACCCCCGGTACTGCCAAAAACAAAACAAAACAAAACAAACAAACAAACAAAAAAAAAAAACAGCTGATTCAGTTCTGTTCATTATGTGAAGCAATGAAAGATTTCAACAGACATGTTCAAGTGAAGAAAATCTTACATTTTTATTTGTATGTACTTTTCTAATAGAATCAAATAACATATTTTATTCTTGTTACTCATTTTTAAAATGACATGGATTTTCTTTTCCCCCCAAAATCAGACCTGCATTTATATTTTATGTATTTATTTTTTACCAGTCCGCATCATCTTTCACTTCTCACTGTACTATTTTATTCAATTGTCAAAATTGTGAATTTCTCTCTCTCCCATTAAAATGTTCAATTAGAATCGCTTCATGATCTTTTTTTAATATACAACTAATAGGAATTTTTCCTTCTGTAATTTAAGCCATTAAAGCTAAGGCAATATTATTAATAACTACTATCAAGTCTAAGGCAAAAGTTGATTACTTGTTTACACATTAGCAATAGTAACAAATGTATTTTAGCTACCTTGTCAATAAATATTTCATATGATTTGGAATCAAAAAGTTTTTAAAAATCAATGTAGATTGTTTTTAACATTCTTTTATTATCTGGCCTCTTTACCTATCATATGAATTTATTCCTGAAGTTAATACCAGTTTTCTAGAGTGCTGCTGATTCCTCCAATTTTTTATTTTCCCTAATGAATACAATTTGTTTCCTGATTTATTCTAATTTCCTGTTTAAATATGTATCTATATTTAAGTCTCATTTCCATTTCTGTTGTCATATATGTATCTGTACATACTTCTATCATCTATCTTAAAGTTTTCTTCTAAAGCATATATAAATATAGCATATACATATATAAAGCATATATATGTTTATATATATATATAGTTGTTATTAGGTGCTGTGAAGACATTTCCAACACATAGATATGTATTTCCTTTGTACTTTAGAAGCAATAAGGTTTTTAATTTCCAAAAATTGATTTT
>VMDO01018266.1:0-42651 GCA_007922755.1 Pedetes capensis
TTGATAAAGAATCCAACCTAATTGTCCACAGAACAATGAATGGATAAGAAAACATGGTACATATACACAATACAATACTATTCAGTCATAGAAAAGAATGAAGCCCTGTCATTTGCAACAACATGGCTAGAAATGGAGATCTTTACATTAAGTGAGGTAAACAAGGTGCAGAAAGATACATACTGCATGATTGCACTCATATGTAGAATCTAAAAAAGCTGGTCTTACAGAAGATGAGAGTGTAACAGTGGTTACCAGATGCTAAAGAACGTAGACTATAGGGATGGAAAAGAAAAGTCAATCAATGGGTACTAAGGTGTAATTAGATAGGAGGAAAACATTTTGGTGTGATGTTGCTCAGTGTGGTGACTATAGATAACATTGTACTATTTATTTTAAAAATCTAAAAGAAATGATTTTGAATGTTTTCTCCATAAAAGAATGATAAATATTTGAGAAGAAAGATATGTTTAATCTATTTTGAATATTACACAATATATACACATATCAAAACATCACAGGGTACAACATTAGTATTTAAGCCTTATGAGTTTATGTACAGTTAAAATTTTTAACTTTTAAAAAGAGTACATTAAACTAAAACTTCTTAGCAGGAGTAATAGTAATAAAAAAATTAGTTGACAATATTTATTAAGACGTAATGGATAGAACATGGTGTCTAGGCAATTTGCTCTAAGCTTTATTCTGCCTGTATTTGGAGAACAGAGTGAAAAGTATTCATTTAATAAATTGTCTTGAGTTAAATCTGAAATGAATAGCAAAGCATTAGAGAAACTATCAGTAGAGTATACATGTTTTTAAAAGAATAAAAACTTTAATACTCAGATGTGTGTACTTGAAGTCTAACATCAACAGTGTGTACTATAATGATGGGATAGAGAAAGGTATAAAGGGAATCTCTAGCAATTTACAATTAATTCTGTAAGTAAAAGTAAATTTCTTGGCCTGTAATTTAATCAAATTGCAATGGGCTTTCCCAGCTCATCTCCTTCTTTCTGTGAAAACAGAATAATAGAAGTTTATTCTTTGTCAAAGAAGATATGGACATCAAAAACATGGGATATCCCTGGAGAAAGGATTCAATTTTATGTAATGAAAAATTCTGAAGAAATTGCTTCAAATTTGGTTTATCCAGGTGCAGCAAAGTATTCCAAAATATTTCTAATACTAGATGGAGATTAAAGTCTATTAGCTAGATTTATTAGACCAATGTCAATTGTCCTAAACCAGATGAGATTTTTCCATATTTTGTTTTTCATAACACCAAGGAGAGAAACCTAAAGAAAAAAAAAACACACTAGGATCCTCTAAGAGCTGGGAGGTTACTCTCCTAATTAGAGAACAGGACTGCAACTCCTTTATCTAAGAAATGCTGGGACCCCCTTTCTGAACTTAGAGGTACTGAAATAAATCCCTCTGCATTGACATAGTCCCTGGTGATTGTCTCAAAGTTGTTTCTTTAAAGATTTTATAGTCAAGGACTTTCTGCTTAGATTCCTTCATAACACCTGGGGACTGTTTAAAGTAGCCAATCAAAAAGAAACACAGAGACCCCTTTGTCTGATAGTATGTAAGTTCTACAAATAGAATTGGGACAAATGAATTTGGGAGCATAGCCATTTTGGAACCTGAGCCTACTGCTGCTCTGTTGACAATAAAGCCCCTCTAATTAATAATGGTGTTTGGATGATTCTTCCTCTCTGACTGGCCTTTCTTCCTACAACATTTTGGTACCTTGGCCCAGAAGTGAGTCTACTACCAGAAAGAGCGGGTTCAGATTCACCTTGTACTTTTTACCAACTCCCAAGACCTGGGGGTTGGGGGAGGCTCCCAGTTGGTCCAGGCAACATGTGAACTACTGAGCTAGCCAGGGGTGGCAGATTTTGGCTCCCTGTGTGGGGACCTCAGTGGAGCAGAGAAAGGACTTCCTCTCAGAAGGTTCCTGAGGAAGCAAACACTGAGAGGAGCTGGCACCAGGAGAAGTCTGAATCACCAAGCTGGCACATGGATAAGGTACCTGCTTTTTAGTAACAGAAGAAGGACTTGATCACTCCTCACCACCTCCTGATACCATTCATGTTTGTTCAAAGGGGAAACTGAGGCTGCTAGGATGGGAAATTGCATTGAATTGTGTGAATGAAAGTGTTTGGAGACTGAAATGGACACAGAAGGGAGGGCTCCAACACTTTCCAACAGGGCTGAAGTGAGTGTGCATTCCAAACCATGGTTCTATAAGACACCTCGCATGACTAAGGGCAGAGTTCATGCCAACAACTTAAATTGGCCTGCCAAAGCCAAGCGGGTTTGCCATCTCAGCAAGGGGAGCATCTTTGCATCCTTCTATAGATTCTTCATCCTTCCTCCTACCCTTCTTGTGGCATAATTGATGTTTGTCTGGAGCAGAACATGGGAAACACACAGGAAAAGCCCACTCCTTTGGGAAATATGATAAAGAACTTAATGAAAGGATTCTCAGGAGACTACACGGTTGCTCTGTCTATAAGGAAGTTAAAATTTCTATGTAAATGGAAATGGTAAAAATTTAAGGTAGAATGACCATTAGAAGGTAGCTTAGATAAGGTTATAGTACAGAAGGTATGGTCTGTTGTAACTGAGGACCCTGGTCACCCAGATCAGTTCCCATAAACAGATAGCTGGCTCCAGCTGATGCTGGAGACCCCTCCCTCCTGTGGCAAAGGGCCCAAGCTTCCCAGGTACTAGTGGCTAAAACAGGGAAGCACTCTGCCTGATCTGAGAAATGCTCTGCTCAGCTTGAAAATCCTCTGCCACTAATAACACTTAAAATCCTCATTTCCAACCCTGAGGAAGGATTAGAGTCTCCACTTTATATCCCAGCAAGAACCTCCACACAAGGGAAGCACTGGGGCTACCCAGCCTCCATCACCCAATCCTACCACATCTCCTGATGCACCTAGTATGGCCCCACCTTCCCTGCAGAAGCATAGCTTGGACACTCCCCATTTGTCTTCAAGGCCACACACAGATTCCACAGGCTATCCAAATATGTGTGGGAAAATTGTGAACCATTATTTATTTTTCTGATGATGGCCAATTAAACCTTCAGTGCCTAAGACAGGACTGGTTTTGACCCTCACTGTCCCCAAGGAGCAGGAATGGAGGATTTTCATTACAGAGCCCAGGAAAACATTAAACCTGGAGCTAGTGTAGAGAGGGCCCAGGGTTTGGGCTCTCCTATCTGCTGGCAATTAATCAGGCATCAGTGCAGATTAAGCTAAAGCCAGGGGCCCAACCTATCAGCCTGAAGCCATACCCAATCCCAAGAGAAACCCTGGAAGGAATCCAGGTACATCTATAGAGACTTAAGGAACATGTCATAATCATGTCATACTAGTCACCCTGGGACACTCTCCTCCTCCCTGTGAAGAAACCAGGGAGAAAGGATTACTGACCAAAAAGAGGAGTTACAGGCAGCATTAGCTTAGCTAAGCTAAGTCAGGAAGGCCCAAAGGACTGCCTTTTACATTATATATGTCAAAAAGGAATAAAATAGCTGTGAGGATATTGACTCAGAATGTGGGGTTGTGGGCAAGCCCAGTAGCCTGCCTCTCTAAATATTTAGGTGAGGTTTCAAAAAGATGACTCCTCCATGTCTGTGAATGCTGACAGCCACTGCTATGTTGGTACAGGAAGCTGACAAAGTAACTTTTGGATAGGACTTGAGAGTCTGAGTGCCACATGCAATGGTTACTTTAATGAACAGTACTGGACCACTGGCTGATAAATGCACCCTTCACTAAGTACCAAAGCTTAGTGAAAATCCATGGCTAAAAATAAGAGGTTGTGTCCTCCCTTAACCCTGCCACTCTGCTTCCAATGGGGGATGGAAAACCTGAATATGATTGTGTGGAGATCATTAAGGCAGTACATTCAAGCCAGCCAGACTTGCTTGATCAGCCTCTGAGGGACCCAGATGTAGAGCTGTTTGTTGGTAGAAGCAGCTTTGTCAACCTGAGAGGGGAAAGACAAGCCAGCTATGTTGTAGTCACCTTAACTGAAATGTTGGAAGCAACACTATTGCTCAAGGGACTTCTGCCCAGAAAGCTGAACTGATTGCTTTAATTTGGGCCCTAGAGCTGGCTGAGAAAAAAAAAATGTAAATATCTTCACTGATTCATGGTTTGCTTTCCTTACTCTCTATGTACATGGAGACATTTACAAGGAGAGAGGACTTCTAATAGCAGAGCAAAGATCTAAAATACCCTAATGAGATTGTACAACTGCTGTAGGCAGTATGGAAACCTAAGAACATGGCAGTCATTCACTGCCAAGGACATCAAAAGACAGGGACTCTTGAGGCAAAGGGTAATGCTAAAGCAGACACAGAGGCAAAGAGAGCAGCAACTCTCCCCTACCAAGCTGCCACTGTTGCCCCTATGTTTCCAAGGACACCAAATTTAACACTAAAGAATTCTAAAGAAGAAAAGAATTAGAGAGAAAGAGGGGAAGGAGAAGCAAAGGAAAGTTGGAAAAAGCCACCAGATGGAAGGATTATAGTCCCTCACCTCCTGGGTCCAACAGTTGTTCATGAAGTTTACAAGGCAACATATTTGGGACAGTAGAAGACTGAAAAACCACTGGGGAGATACTTTTACATTCCCCTTCTGTCAACCCACTCCAGGTAGGTTAATCAACTTTGTGTAACGTGCAGGCAGCACAATGCAAGACAGGGAGCCTTCCAGCCATCTGGAGTCTAGTCCTATGGGACAGCTCCATTTGGAGATGTGCAGGTGGACTTTACTGAGATGCCCTGATATGGAGGAAATCGATATCTCCTGGTATTAGTCTGCACATATTTGGGGTGGATAGAGGCTTTCTCCACCAGGACAAAAAAGGCCCATGAAATGATGAAGGCATTACTTAGGGAAACTATTCCTTAGTTGGACTACCACTCTGAATTGGATCTGATAATAGCCTGGCCTTTGTGGCTGAAGTAGTGCAACAAACAGCCAGAGCCTTGGGCATCACCAGGAAGCTCCATGCAGCATACTGCCCCTAGAGCTCAAGCAGGGTAGAGCGCATGAATAGCACATTAAAGACAGGAATTACTAAATTAGGTCAGGATATAAGACTTAACTGAGTATGGGATTTGCCACTGGTCCTGTTTAAATTGAGATGTACTCCTTCTAAGAGATCAGGATATTTTCCCTATGAGATAATGTACAATAGGCCTCCCCCAATCCTCTGTAATTTACCAGGGAACCCAAGGAATTAGGGGAGACAGAGATACATAGACAGATGGTGGTCTTGAGGAAAATAGCTAAGAAAATATATACAGGGCTACTTGACAGGGCCCCTATTAGTATTTTTTGCTCCTGTTCATCTTTTCTCCCTAGAAGACCAGGTTTGGGTCAAAGACTGGAACTTGACCCCCTCCAGTTGAGGTGGAAAGGATCCTGACCATGTCCACAGACACCAAGGTAGAAGGGTTTCCTGCATAGATTCATCATACCCGACTAAAGAGGGCTGCAAACATTAGTGGAGAGCAGAACCAGACCCAACCAACCCCTGCAAGACAACACTGGGGTGATCATCATGCCCTGTTCTAGCCACAAACGGGAAGCTGGCTGTGCTTTGCATGCCAGAAGCCTATGGACAGCTGTTATGGGACTTCTCGTGATTGGACTTTGGACTTTGGGAAAAGGGGAAGAAAGATGTAACTTATATGTTCACCAAACAATGATGGGACCAAGAATAACTACCACCATACTCTTTTACAGCTATTACAAGTGTGACAGCAAAATTAAGGGAATTTGTACTTATAACTAGACCCAATTTGCTGTATGCAATCCAGGTAACAATGAGCTTGTAATAATAATAATAATAATAATAATAATAATAATAATAATAATAGTCTGTTATAATCCCCTTGAACTTCCCATAAGTACCACTTTTGAGATATGGGTAAATCCTAGTTATTGGTTTGCAGGCTGCATTTTAGCCAATAAAACCACCATACGGGCAGCAGTACTGATTCATGCTGGAGTTGGGGACAAGTTAAGTGGGCCACATATATGGCAGATCTCATAGCTTCCATAATCTTAAAGAAAGGAAAAGTTTCCCTAGACTTAAAAAAAAAAGCCATTATACCCCCTGAGAATAACAATACCCATCCTCAGGATGCTCACAGATGGGAGAAAGAAAACAGGTTATGTCTAAGAATTAATGACAGAGGATTAGATCCAATGGTGGAGATAACTTTAAAAAAGGTCATAATGACTCAGAAAATGAATAGCTTCTAAGCTTTCAAGTCCTTCTTTGAAGAAGAGTCTCAACCTCTGCCATATCCCCCACATAATGCTAAAAATGTGTTCCTGGGATTAGCAGAAAACATAGTTTTTGCCTGGTAGTTTTATAGCTTCAGGACTTATAGTTAAGTCTTTAATTAATTTTGAGTTGCTTTTTTATATGTAGTATGAGATTTCCTTCTTATGCCTGTGGACATCCAGTTTTTCCCAACATCGTTTATTAAAGAGATGCTTCTTTCGCCATCATGTGGTCTTGGAAGATTTGTTGAAGATCAAGTGATGGTAAATTTTTGAATTTACATGTGAGCTTCTTTATTCTGTTCCCTTGATCTATATGTCTGTTTTTAAGCTAATACCATGATGTTCTAAATGTTCTAAATGGCTTTCCAGTATATTTTGAAATCAGGTAGATGTGATGCATCCCACTTTGTTCTTTCTGCTCAATATTGCTTTGTTTATACACTGTTGTGATTTTTATCATCAGATTTTAGTTGGCTTATTCCTTAACTTCAGGAGTTAACTGCTGCTACATAAAAATAACCTAAAAACTTAGTAGTTTAAAAACTTCTTATTTAATTCACAAATAAATTAATCATTAATTTGATTAGACTTATTTGTATGGTTCCTTTTGTTTAAGCTGGGCTTACTCAATATGTTTATGATCAGCTGATAATTCTAGAATGGCTTTGGCTGTGACATTTCATCTTTCTTTCATATGGTCTCTCATCCTGCAATAGTCTAACTTGGTATTGTTCACATGGTACCTAGTATGGTTAAAAGAGAGAGCTGGTAGGAATTGTTTAGTCTGAGAACTGGTATACCAACACTTCCACTATGATATATTGACAAAAGTCACACTATAGCTCAGATTAAAAGGGATAGATAATTTATTACCTTTTGACGGACAATAGGAGAAAATATTGCAAAGAACTTGGATTTTTTTTGCAATTTATTACAATTTTTCAACCTATTATATTTACATACAGGGAATCATACAGTATGTGCTGTTTTGATGACTTCTTTTTTCTCTCAACAATTTTTGAGAGCTATCCATATGTTTAGATCAAGTATTAGTTTGTTCAATTCATTGATGAATAATATTCCATTTGATGACTAAACCAAGGTGTATTTATTCTCTAGTTGATAGACAGATCATTGCAGTTTAGGGATTGTGTAAGTTTCCTATGGGTGCTGTAACAAAGCACCACCAATTGGGTGACTTAAAACAAGACAAATTTCTTATTTCATGGTTTGGGGGGTAAGAAATCTGAAATCAAGGTGTTGGCAGGGCTGTGCTGTCTCCATATGCTCTAGGGGAGAATCCTTTCCTGACAATTCTAGTTTCTGATATTTGCTAGTAATCTTTGGAATTGTTTGGCTGGTGCCGTCTTCACTTTGTGCATGTCTATCTGTGTCTAGATTTCCCCATTCTAATAAGAACATTGGTTATATTAGACTAGGGCCTATCCAAAGGACCTTATTTTGATTTGACTACCCTGTCACAACTCTGTTTCCAAGTAAGGTCACATTCATGATTCCAGGGGCTCTAATTTTAACATATCATTTTTGGGGAGATACAATTCAACTCATAACAGGGATACTATGAGTAAAGTTGTTAACAAACACACTTATATAATTCTCCTTGTGGTCATATACTGAATTATTGTGGGAATATGCCTTAAAGGAATAGGTAAAGTGTACATTTAAATTTTTTGAAACTTTGAAGTTTAACAGAGAAGTTGTGCCATTTTATACATGTATCAGAAAGGCATGGGAGTTCCAACGATGTCATGTCCTTGTAAGCCTTGATATTGCCATTCTTCTCAGTTATAGCCATTCTACTAGGGGTATATCTATATCTTATTTTTACTTCAATTTGCATTTTGATGAGTAAGAATTATGAATATCTTTTTGTGTTTTCAAACCATTTGTATATTTTATTCAGTGATGTGTCTGCTCCATATTTTTCCTTTTTCTGAAAGAAAGAGGTATTATTTACTTCTCCACCTCCAAAATGTTGTAATTCAATGTTATGCTATATTAATTTTCTATTGTTTTTGTAACAAATTACCACAATCTTCAGTGGCTTACAACAACAAGAGGATGAAGGAAGAAGTCTAAAATGGATCTTATGGGGCTAAAATTAAGGTATTGCCAAATCTACATTCCTTCTGGCAACTTTATAAGGCAATTTGTTTATTTACATTTCCCAGCTCCTATAGGTTCCTGGCACATGTAGACTCTTGGCCACTTCCTCCATCCCCAAAGCCAGGAATGGAGCATCTTTAAATCAGTCAGTATCTTCTCTCTCCTTCCTTTCTTATTCCACCACATCTGTCTTCATCTCTTCTCTGACTATGATTCTCCTGCCTCCCTCTTGTAAAGACCCTTATAATTCAATTAAACCAACCCAGATGATTCAGGATAATCTCCCCACCTCAAGATCTTTGACTTGTTTATATCCACAAAGCCTCTGTGGCCATGTAAGCTAATACATTCATGGTTTCCAAAGATTTGGATATGGATAACTTTGTTGTTGTTAGGTACTGTGAAGTTGTGTCCAACTCATAGTGACACTCATAGAGTCTTCAATGGCTTATTGTTTTGGGGATTGCTTAAGGAGAGGGTTGCCATATCCTTCTCCCGTTTTGTGATGCTGGGGATTGAACCCACAGCCTCAGAGTATCCAGAGTAAACACTCTACAAACTGAGCTAAACCCCAGCCCTGGATACCTTTGTTGTTGTTGTTGTTAGGTGCCGTCAAGTCAGTATCCGACTCCTAGTGACCATCTGTACAACAGGGGAAAAACTATTGTCAGTGCTTCTCTGCTGTTCATAGGGTTTTCAATGGCAGATCGATTTTTGGGAGGGGGTTGCCAGGTCTTTCTCCCACTGGATACCTTTAGGGGCACTATTATCCTGCTACCACACATGCAATTGCTAGGCTGCATTTCCCTAGTGACAAATCTGCTCTTTTACAACTCTGATTTGAGGTAATGGAACACTGTAAACTGTAGTTTTGCTCTACTAGCCAGTTGCCTGCTAGGTTCTGTCAATAGGGGACACTAAAGGATACTGGAAAGTAGGAAGAAAAAGAAGGGACTTATCCTTTCTGTTTAGTTTCTTGATTTTATTGGCATTGCTCCCGTAGGTATCCTTCTCACTGGCAGCAGCAGAGAATGCAGATTCCAGCTTTTTTCCCCATACTCCAGGAACAGTCACACTTTCAGAATGAGTTTCATCACCCCATGAGGTACTCACACAAAGTGAGCAGTGCCTGCTCTTCAGGGGTTCTAGTTTCCGCTCCTCAGAGCCACTGCTTTAATCATCAAGGTTCTGACAATGTCATATTATTATTTTAGCTTCCTCTGCCCTAGACTTGACAGCAGGCTCTTAAGATAATCACCAAATGTTCATTTTTAGGATTTTTTTCGGTCCTTTAGCACCTGTTTAACCATTTCTCTTTGTTAAAATCTCTTGGTTTAAATATCAAGTACACTTTCATTTCTCTGATACTTTTCTGGTATGATTAGTTTATTCAATGCCCCCAACACATGGGTACCAAACTAAAGCGTGTTAAAAGAGTTGTGAGGGAAGAAACCTTATTTCAAACCCAATTGATGCTGGTTCTTCTTCGTAACCACTGTCACATAGAAAGACAAATCTACCTTCCAACTAAATCATTTCATACAATGATAAGGTCAAATTTTCTTCTTAATTCAGAGCAATCAAAATCCAAATGTCATTCATATTAGTTTTGACATTTTTTTGAAACAGAAAAATCAATTAAAGGAATACAATATAGGATTATTAGAAAATTCCATCTAACTTAAAATTATGCTGAAAATTGATTTAGATTGTTCAAATTTAATTCAATATTTGTGTTCTTTTGGACATTGGTTATTTCATAGTCCAAACAGGGGCTGTGGGTTAGCTCAGTTGATAGAGTGGTGCTCTGTGCTCTTTGAGGTCCTGTGTTTGATCCATAGCCTCTCCCCACCAAAAAAGGGAGCCAGACTTAGTAGCACCTTCCCAAAACTGCAAAAACAAAACAAACAAACAAACAAAACAACAACCAAAAAAAAAAAAAAAAAAAAAAAAAAAAAAAAAAAAAAAAAAAAAAAAAAAAAAAAAAAAAAAAAAAAACAAGAGAAGCACCTGGCAGCCCATTCCCGAAACAATCTTGAAAGAATCTGCCATTGAAAACCCTAGGAATAGCAGAGAAGCTCTGACATAGTCCCAGGCATGGCACAGTGCTGGGTAATGTTTTGTTCTGTTGTATATAGTGTTGATACAAGTTGGACAGGACTCCATGGCACCTAACAACAACAACAACAACAATAACAACAGACCAAATAAGTGAAAATTTTGATAAAATTTCAAACACAGAGTGACCTCAGAGGGAGGAAAGTAAAGAAGAAATATTTGTAAATTATATAGTCTTACACTCACCAAATAAGCTGCCAAAAGAAATTATCAATTTGAATTTCTTAGATGTGTGCTATAGTGAAACAACACTCAAAATTTACTAACTCATTTGTTACATGTTTGAGCATTTTTTAGACTACACTCTTGCCAGAGACAAATGCATTGGACATAAAATAATAATATTTCAATCATGGAAATGTGATCTTAATCATATTTAATTCAGCTTTTATACTTTGACATTAATTAGCAACCCAGAACCCCTTCTAAACCTCCACACCCAGTATTGAAGAGGTTATTCATCAGATAGGAATGATGCTTGTCTAGGAGTGCACTTCTCTTGATGGACTTAATATGATTATTTTAAAAATATCCAGATCATCATCCCTTTCTCTCCCCCACCTATCCAACTTCAATGGCCTCTCTAGCTCTTTAAGGTCATTAGGACACTGAGAAGAGGTGACATGGTATAAATCTATCAGAAGTCAAAGCAGTTGAGACAGAATGCATTAAAAACACATCTTGGAGGTTGTGTGGGTGGACCTGGGGTCATAAAGTAAGTTAGACTGAAGGTTACTATATACCTGAGGTTGAGGTAAAATGCACAATGACAATTTAAAGGGAAAATAATTCTCAAAAGGAATGAAGAAATGCTGAAGTGTGTGTGTGTGTGGGGGGGGCACACGTATGTGAAAGAGAAAGGAGGAGGAAAGTGGATGGTATTGTTGTATTCCAATCTAGGGTTTGGTGGTAGTGATAAGAAACCCAAAGCATGTAACAGAAGTTCGGATGTGTAGAAAGAATTGGAGAGGGACCACACTCTTTCCCACCTGCTGTTTCTTTGTGTCATTTCCTCTCCATCTGCTGTACCCTTCTCCTCACGGCACAGAGACCCAGGGTTTGCAAAGAGCTTTTCCATACCCTAGGAGAGTCTTGTTTACAAAACACTTAATGGGGCTTATGATGAGATTAGTTATACTATTGTCTAATATGTTGACCAATCATAGAAATGACTGTAACAATTGGAATTATTACACAGTATAAGAGATTCATAATGTATACCAGTTAGAAAAGAAAGGGCAGTTTCTGTGGGGAAAATAATACTTTTGCTTTGAGAATACAGAGGTGAACTAGATATATCCAGACTTTGTCCTGGGAGTTTAAAAAGAATATCACATTTAAGGAAATCTGGATCAAAAGGAAGAAGGAATCAGATGTAAAGAAGAGTAAATCTCATCTATAAATAAATTTCAGGTTTATGAAGTAAATTCATGACTTGAAACCATGGGCAAAAGATTAAGTGACAACCTTGGTCTTTATATCTTTCTCTAATATCAAAGATAGTAAATATAGGAAAAATGAGATTATTGGAAAACATATTAAGGGGCATATACGGGACATATAAAAGGACAATGCTTGTAGAGGGAAGCTAGGGTATTTAGTACACCAGCAAAAGTACATTGCTGCCGTGAAACAACTAATTTGAGTGGATACATATTTAATCATTAGGAGTTTTGCATCTGATAACTGTAAGTTTCAACCCAGCATGGGGCCTTAAGCATTAGTTGGTTTATGTATCTTAATTCCCATTAGAAAATATAATGTAATCATATACATCCTGTGTTGCTTAACCTAGTGCCTACAAGGTACATTAAGATTCAGTTAATATTTCCTAATATTATTTGTGGGTGTAGTGACTTTTTAGATGACAGTGAGTTTGTGTCACTGAGTGAAATAGGCTTCTTTCTTTCGTTTTCTTTCTTTTTTCACTCTTCCTTCTTCCTTTGTCTTTCTCTCTTTGTCATTCCTTCCTTCCTTCTTTCTTTCTTCCTTTCTTTCTTTCTTCCTTTCTTTCTTCCTTTCTTTCTTTCTCTTTCCTTCTTTCTCAGTACTTTGGGGATGAACTCAGGGCCTCGCACATAATTTTCAAGTGCTTTACTACTGGGCTGCACACTTAGCCTATTTAAAAATATATTTAAAAAATTTTTCTGAGACAGAGTTTTACTAAGTTGTGCAGATGCTCTGTCCCCGAGCTCACAATCCTCCTGCCTCAGCCTCCTGTGTTGCTGGGACTACTGGCATGTTCTGCTGCACATGGTAGTTTCTATTTTAATTACTATGTCAGATGAAGGTGAATTTTCAAACACTATTTTTAAATTTTTAAAAATTATTTTTCAGGATGAGCTGTTTTGATTTTCTACTAAGCATTAATCTACAATCACTTTACCTCGTATCTCATTGAGTTATAAGAAGTAACATTAGAACTAGAAAAATGGCAAAGAAAGATAAACACAGATAAACGTATGAATAAAGAAAATAACAAAGAACTGAAAGCTTTATAAATTTAGTTGCATTCATATGAGGTTATAATTTTGAAAACTATGTATTGAAAGCAAACTTACTTTGTTCACTTATTTTTAACAACTGGGTTTTATGACTCTAGTCCTCTGATTTTTCAAAGAGACTCATTTAAAAATATTTGAACTATTTTATTTGTTATTATTTTTTAGTGTACAATTTAATGTGTTTCATTATGACATAAAGAAGAGTGATATTATGTCATTTTTAGGAAAATGGATGGAAGGAGAAACTATCATTTTAAGTGAAATAAGCCAGGCTCAGAAAGACAAATGTCACATTTTTTCTCATGCATTACTCTAGATTTTAATATATAATAAATATTTTAACATATATGTCATGAAAGTAGAAAGGGGACTATTTGAGGGAGGAGGGAATTAGAAGAGAGAGGAGGCAAAAAGAAAAGATGATGGAGGGGAAAAAATAAATATTTTAATTTTAAAAACAGGTCCAATTCAGCTGTAGACCCTACCTCCAGCTTTTATTTTGATTCAGGAAGAAAGTATTGTTTCTGATGGCATGGAATGCAAGATTGAAAAATTTTGTGGATTCTTTTCCTTTTCTGTTTTTAAGATCATAGTACCAAATTATCAGAATTATTAGTAAGAAACAGGTTAAAGTCATTAAATGTATGACACCAATTATTGGTCAGCTAGTGGTAGTGTCTTCCCTAATTTTCCTAAGGAAAACTCTTACACTGACTCTTTAGCAGAATTATCCTTAAAGCACCCTAGCATCTGATCCTGCCTGATCTCAGATGCTAAGCAGGCTTGGCCTGATTAGTCCTCGGATGGAAGACTGCCTTGGAATACCAGGTACTGCAGGCTAGGGAGAAGGACCTGGCAATCCTCTCTCGAAACAGTTCACCATTGAAAACCTTCCAAGGTAAACAATGCAACTTCATGAGTACATGAGAAAAATAGGGGATTATAACCCATATATGCATATGAATTCTACTACATATTAGTCAAAAATTTCCATGAACTTTGTAAGTTGATAAAAGGGAAATCAAAAGTGATGTAATAGTTACATAATAGAAAAAGAAAGTGCTGTATTCCTCTGTATCCCACCAAAATTTACCAATAAAGGGACAAAAAACAAACAAACAAACAAATACCCTATGAATAGCAGCGAAGCACTGACAATAGTGCCAGGGATAGCACAGTGTTGGGGAATGTTTCATTCTGTTGTACATAGGGTCACTGTGACTGTGACCAGATTCGGTGGCACCTAACAACAACAACAACATAGTTTCTAAGCAAAATGAGAGCATTCATTCATATGGTGTTTAGATTTTGCTCTTCCTAATTTTTTTTGGAAACCCAAACTTTTCCCAAACTAAAATTGCCATTTTAACTTCGTATTGCACAGTTAGCCTGCAGCTGTAGCCCTGTGGCATCCGATCCCATCAGATCTCAGAAGCTAAGCAGGGTCGGGCCTGGTTAGTACCTGGATGGGAGACTGCCTCGGAACACCAGAAGCTGTAGGCTGGGAGAAGGACCTGGCAACCCCCTTCCAAAAATCAATCTGCCATTGAAAACCCTATGAACGGCAGAGAAGCACTGACAATAGTGTTTCCCTTGTTGTACAGAGGGTTGCTATGAGTAGGATACCGACTCGATGGCACCTAACAACAACAACAATTGCACAGTTGAATGCAATTCAGCAAAACAGTTGTACACCATTAAGCCCTATTCACGTAGAGTTCAGGATAAACAGAATGGGTCACAACTATTTAAAACAAATTAATCTAACACTATTTGCCAATGTGTCCTTTCAGTCTAAGTTCTGACATTGAATTTTGTGCCATGCCCATCCCACCCACTTTCTGTCTTGGTTTTGTAGCCCAGGCTGGCATCAAACTTGTGATCCTTCTGCTTCAGCCTCCCTAGTGCTGGGATTAAAAGTGTGTGCCTCCATGCTTGGCTTTCTATATATTTCATCTTATTCCAAGAGTTGCCAAAGGGAGATTTTCTTAGCTTCGTTTTCCTTGCCTGAACCTGAAGATTTATAACTTTATAGCCAGACTCACGTTGCCACTGATTTCAATTTGCCTTGGAAAAGGGCAGATGGAGGATTCATTCTACTAAGTATTTTGAAGCCAATAAATCCACTGTGGTTGTACAGCCAGCTTTCTCACCTGAGTTGGGAAATACCCACCCTTTGCTGTTCTTCATGTCCACCAACCAGATGGCTTCTTTACCCTTAAGGTTATTCTTCACCTTGAAGGCAAAAATATCTCCAATTTTCTCCACAAACTGTTTCCATTCCTCTCGAAGCTTCTTTTCAATCTCCTTGAAGAAAAAAAATTGCCTTAAATCCATTACCTAGACTGATTGAAGAGGCCCCAATTTGAGGAGCTTTAAAAGAATTGGCAGTTTTAGGAAAACCCATCTTGTAGAGAGTTAGAACCACAACTTCTCCAAGGCCTGAATGATGCAGCAGAGCAGCACTTGTACCAGGAACCTGTGTTTTTCTAACTTCTCTCAGATACCAGCCTAAAATTATTTTTAATATGTTATTTTCCACCTCCTTTTGGCCTGCCGTATGTTCCAGGTAAAACAAAAATTTGCAACTCAGGTCTGATTTCTGTTGAAATGCTTTTTACTGTCAAAATATCTGAATGAAAAAAAGAAAAAAGACTTAGGTTTTATTGAGGCAGGCAAAATAAAATTGAATGAATCACCCCATTTTCATCAGTCCTTTGTTACAGGAAAGCTTTGGCAGTATCATTACAACAGAAAGTGAAGTGAAGAGGAACAAGCTAATTAGTGTTGTCAAATAAACAAGTGTCTAGATGTCCCAAATTTGACATCCTGATCCAAATTAATTGGTCAAATTTTTAATAATAATTGTATTCACTGAATGATTTCCAAATTTCTGTTTTTGTTGTATAGATTGGTGAGGGATTAAGGTTTAATTCAGTTGGTAGAATGCTGCTCTGTGTTCACTGAAGCACTGGGTTCGATCTCTAGCACTGCAAAAATGGAAGAAGGACCTGGCAGCTCACTCCCCAAACAATTCTAAAACAATCAGCCATTGAAAACCCTAGGAACCACAGAGAAGCACTGACAAAGAGCTGAGCATGGCTTAGGGTCAAGGAGTGTTTCATTCTGTTGTACTCAGGATTGCTATGAATCAGACCCGACTCGATGGCACCTAATAACAAGAACAACATTGATTGATGAAAAAATTTATGATTTATTTCACCATCTTTGCATCTTATCCTTTATCATGTTTTCCTTCTAATTTTGTTTTCTCTCCTGAGTTCTTTTTCAGTCCACTGCTGGAAAGTTGGGTTATACAAGCTTGTTTATATGCTAATTAAAATATGGTTAATTCTTTTTTTTCTCAATACTGGGGTTGAACCCAGGGCCTCTCTCTTACACACTTTGCAAATGCTGTACCACTGAGCTGCACCCTCAGTCTTTATCTTTTTCTTTTCTTTTCTTTTCTTTTCTTTTCTTTCTTTCTTTCTCTCTTTTTTTCTTCTTTTTTTTTCTTTTTTTTTTTCTTTTTGAGACAGGGTCTCGCTAAATTTCTCAGACTGCCACTGGTCTCAAACTTGGGATCCTTCTGCCTTGCTGGGATTACAGGTGTAAATCACTGTGCCCAGCAAAATAATGGTTAATTCTTATAGTGATAGAAACTTAAAATTATCCTTCCACAGTCTGTAATCATTATATTACATTGTTGTTGTTAGTTGTTGTTAGGTGCCATCGAGTAGGTATCCGACTCATAGCGACCCTCTGTACAACAGGGGAAACACTACTGTCAGTGCTTCTCTGCTGTTCATAGGGTTTTCAATGGCTGCTTGTTTTGGGAGTGGAGTGCAAAGTCCTTCTCCCATTTGTGTGGTGCTGGGAATCAAACATAGGGCCTCAGAGAGCACAGAGTGACATTTTACTAACTGAGCTAAACCCAGCTCCTCATTGTTACTAGATAGTATGTATTGGGATATTCTTCTGTTGCTTAACAGCCTTCAGGTGGCTCCATTACTTACCCATAAATTAAGTATTGGATTTTAAAAATTTCCATGCAAAATCAAAATTAGTCTTGTGATTCCTTCTATCTCCAAATCAATAGTACTCACTTTGAGAAGTGTGCCAATTTTCTGTCAAAGTTTTCTGTCAAACTCATTGATTTGGAGGTTACACGCTTACTAATTTTCTAGTTTAGGGAGCTACTCCATGACTTCCTCATCTGACAAGGATGAGTAAATTGGAATCTCTTCCCCAATTTTATCTTCTTAACTATCATATTCTCTGCCATTGTACTTCAAAAATTAGAATCACTCAACCAAGGGAAATAAGGCATGGGACCCTTGCAGTCTATTCTTGGATTTTTCTGTTGGTTGCTATATAATTTGTGATAGATTTTAGCACTCATGTCTTCTGTGTCCACAATTGTCTTTACTGGGGCCAGAAAAGCTGCCCTTAAGCAACCTTGTATTTGTGATAATTTCTTCTTATTTAATGTAGCATAAATTTTGTAATATTTCCTGCAGTATATATAAAGGTAAATTTATCTACAAACTGTTTTTATAAACTTTCAAAGATACTTTGATTCTAATATAGCCACTTAGCATTCAGAAAAAATACTAATTATTAGATACAATGCATACCTATACCTTAGATACATGTTATTTGTTTATAAAAGTGAAAATGTCTTTATATATGTTTAGGTGGTTGTTGTTGTTAGGTGCTGTCAAGTCATGTCCCACTTATAGTGACCCTCACAAGGTTTTCTATGGCAGATTGTCATGGGAGTGGGCTGCTACATCTGTCTCGTGTTTTTGTGGTGTTGGGAATTGAACTCAGGGCATCCAAGGGTGCAGAGTGGCACTCCATCAACTGAATTAAACCCCAGCCTATATATAACTATTGTTGCTATTGTTAGGTGTGGTCAAGTCGGTGACCAACTCAAAGTGACCCTACGTACAACAGGGAAAACAGTATTGTTAGTGCTTCTCTGGTATTCATAGGGTTTTCAATGATGGGTTGTGTTTTGGGAGTATGTTGCTGGGTCCTACTCCCAAGCCTACAGCACCTGGTATTCCCATGTGGTTTCCCACCCAAGTACTAACCAGTTCCAATCCTGCTTAGCTTCTAAGATCTGACAGGATTGGACACCACAGTGGTATAGCTGCAGGCCCATATATATTTATAGATATCTGCAAATGTATTATTAGCATTTCATCAAATGTTATTTTAAAGCTAAATGCAGTAATTAAATAAAATTATATTATTGGCTGTATGGAAAATAAGGGGAAAAATTATGTCTTATGTAAGTGTGAAACATGACATAATGAGATCAAGGTCATATAATTGTTTATTAGAGATGTACACATTATCTTTTGCTTTTTTAAAAGATTACCATTGTCATAAAAACACAGAAACTTCAATCATCTTAAAAGAAAAAAGCTTTTGATTAATCATAATTTATGCAATGATTACAATTATGTACATGTTGTTTTTGTTGTTAGGTGGCGTCAAGTTGTGTCTGACTCATAGTGACCCTTATAGGGTTTTCAATGGCTGATTGTTTCGAGATTGCCTTGGGAGTGATTGCCATGTCCTTCTCCTATTTTGCGGTGCTGGGAATCCAACTCAGCACCTCAGAGACTGCAGAGTGGGGCTCTATCAACTGAGTTAAAACCAATTCCCATTATATACATGTTGTTGTTGTTGTTAGGTGCCATCGAGTAGAGTCCGACTCATAGCGACCCTATGTACAGCAGATTGAAACAGATCTGAATTCTGTGCCAGGCACACAGTCTTATTTATGTTTAAGCCCATTGTTGCAGACACTGTGTCAATCCATGTGGTGGAGGGCTTTCCTTTTTCTCATTGACTTGCTACTCTCCTAAACATGATGTCTTTCTCCAGGGATTGGTCTCTCCTGACTACATGTCCAAAAAATGTAAGACGCACTCTGGCCATTCTTGCTTCTAAGGAATACTCTGGTTGCACTTCTTCTGGGACAGATTTGTTGGTTCTTTTGGCAGTCCATGGTATATTCAATAGATGTCTCCAGCTCCACAACTCAAAAGCATCAATTCTTTTTCTGTCTCCCTTCTTCAATGTCCAGCTTGCACAACCATATGATGCGAGTGAAAACACCATGGCATGAGTCAGACACACATTTGTCTTCAATGTGACACCTTTGCTTTTCAATACTCTAAAGAGATCTTTTGCCACAGCTTTTCCTAGAGCAATGTGTCTTTTGATTTCTTGTCTGCTGCTTCCACGGGTGTTGATTATAGAGCCAAGGCAAGCAAAATCTTGAACAACCTCAGTCATTTCTCCAGTTATTGTGAAGTTGCGTGTTGATACAGTCGTAAGAATTTTTGTTTTGTTGATGTCTAGCCACAACCCACATTGAAGGCTATGATCTTTGATATTCATCAATAAATGTTTTAAATCCTCTTCACTTTCAGCAAGCAGAGTTGTGTCATCTGCATAACACAGGTTGTTAATGAGTCTTCCTCCAATCTTGATGCCATGTTCTTCCTCATAAAGTCCAGCTTCTTGGATTATTTGCTCAGCGTATAAATTGAAGAGATAGGGTGAAAGTATATAGCCCTACGCACACCTTTCTCAACATTAAATCACACAGTGTTTCCTTGTTCTATTCGAACAACTGCCTCCTGGTTCATGTACAGATTTCTCATGAGCACAATTAGGTGTTCTGGGATTCCCATTTTCTGAAGTGTTATCCATAATTTGTTTTGATCCACACAATCAAATGCCTTTGCATAGTCAATAAAACATAGATAGACAACTTTCTGATATTCTCTGCTTTCAGCTAATATCCACCTGACATCAGCAATGATGTCCCTGGTTTACCACCCTATTCTGAATCCTGCTTGATTTTCCAGTAATTCCCTGTCTATATACTGCTGCAGTCACTTCTGAATGATTTTTAGTAGAATTTTGCTGGTGTGCGATATTAATGATGCTGTCCAATAGTTTGCACATTCAGTTGGATCCCTTTTTGGGAATAGGCACAAATATGGACCTTTTCCAGTCAGTTGGCCAAGTAGCTGTTTTCCAAACCTGTTCGCATAAACATGTTAACACCTCCAGTGCTGCATCTGTTTGTTGAAACATCTCTATTGGTATCCCATCAATTCCTGGAGCCTTGTGTTTCGCCAGTTCTTTCAAGGCAGCTTCCACTTTGTCCTTCAACACCATTGGTTCCTCTTCATATGCAACCTCTTGGAATGGTTGGTCATCTACCAATTCTTTCTTGTATAATGATTCTGTGTATTCTTCCCATATTCTTTTGATGTTTCTTGCATCATTTAATATTTTCCCTGTAGAATCTTTCACTACTGCCACTTGAGGCTTGATTTTTTTCTTCACTTCCTTAAGCTTGAGAAACACAAAGTGTGTTCTTCCCTTTTGGTTTTCTGCCTCCAGCTCCTTTCACATGTCACTATAATATTTGTTTTTGTCTTCTCAAGCTGCCTTTTGAAATCTTCTGTTTAGTTCCTTAACTTCATCATGTCTTCCTTTTACTTTGGCTGCTGGACATTCAAGGGCAAGTTCTACTGTCTCTTTTGACATGTAATTTGGTCTTTTCTTTTTTTCTAGTCTTTTTAATAACCTCTTGCTTTCTTGTTGAATGATATCTTTTATGTCATGCTACAACTCTTCTGGTCTCCTATCATTTGTGTCTAATGCATTAAACCTATTTTTGAGGTTGTCTCTGAACTCAGGTGTGATATACTCAAGGTCATACCGTGGCCCTTGTATACTTGTTCTAATTTTCTTCAGCTTCAGTTTGAACTTGCATATGAGAAGTTGATGGTCTGATCCACAGTCAGCACGTGGTCTTGTTTTGACATTTTGTACAGAGCTTTTCCATCGTCTCTTTCCACATATGTAGTCAATTTGATTCCTGTATGTTCCATCTGGTGAAGTCCATGTGTATAGTCTCCGTTTATGATGTTGAAAACATGTATTTGTAATGAAAAGGTCATTGGTCTGACAAAATTCTATCATGCGATCTCCAGCTTCGTTTCTGTCACCAAGACCATATTTTCCAACTACTGAGACTTCTTCTATGTTTCCAACCTTTGCATTCCAGTCACCAGTGATTATCAGTATGTCTTGATTGCATGTTTGATCTATTTCAGATTGCAGAAGCTGATAGAAGTCTTCCCTTTCTTCATTTATGGCATTAGTGATGGGTGCATAAACTTGAATAATAGTCATATTAACTGGCCTCCCTTGTAGGCGTATGGATATTATTCTATCACTGACAACATTGTATTTCGTGACAGATCTTGAAATGTCTTTTTTGATGATGAATGCAACCCCATTTCTCTTTAGTTTATCATTCCCAGCATAGTAGACCATATGACTGTCTGACTCAAAATGGCCTATGCCAGTCCATTTTAGCTCACTGATGCCTAGAATGTCAATGTTTATGCGATCCATTTCTCTTTTAACGATTTCTAATTTTCCTATATTCATACTATGTACATTCCATGTTCCAATTATTAATGAATGTTTACATTTGTTTCTCCTCATTTTGAGTCATGCCACATCAGCGAGTTGAGCACCCTGGGGCTGTGCTCCATTTCCGTCATCACGGTAGACTGTACTTTGAGGAGGCAACTCTTCCCCAGTAGTCTTTTGAGTGCCTTCCAACCTGGGGGCCTCATTTTTCGGCACTATATCTGACAGTGTCTCTTTGCTATCCATAGGGTTTTCAATGGCTAGTTGTTTCGGGAGTGGCTCACCAGGTCCTACTCCCTAGTCTGTCTTAGTCTGGAAGCTCAGCTGAAAACCTGTCCACCATGGGTAACCTTTCTCATATCTGAGGTACCAGTGGCAGAGCTCTCAGCCTCATCGCAACACACAAGCCCCCACAGTGCAGCAAACTGACAGATGTATTATTACATAGGTACATCGAAATTGATTATCTCTTCAATAGTGTGTCCAAAGTAATTATACCAGAATACAACCAGAGTGTATGGTTACTTTGAGTATAAAATCATCTTTGTTTGTAAATTTTTAATATACTTTTTACAGTTTCCTTATGATACAAGTTGTAGATATTTTCCCTACATTTAACTTCAGTTAAATAGGAGCATGTAAAGGTACAGATTTGTATTGTATGTAGGTTATCACTTCATCAAGGCAGAAGAAATTCCTTTCACTCAACCTATCATTAATAATTTTAAAAGACTGAATTGACTTGTTGTCTTACTAAATTAGTCATCAACTTAATATATTCAAACAGTATGAATCAAACACTATAACATATGGAATTTACTTCTATATAGTAAGTTTGGAAGGTAAATGTGTGAAAATAAATAAAAATTGTCCATGATCTATTAATTATTGAAACTTAGTGATGGACATATGGGGGATATATATTAGCTATTCTTTTTACTTAAAAGTTAGCTGTGCCTATGAACAACAAAAACAAAAAGTTTAGTATTTACCACTATAGCAGTATACTATTAGGCTTGTAATGGGCTGAGTTCAGCTCAATTGGTAGAATGCTGTCCATACTTTCTGAGGACCCAGGTTTGATCCCCAGCACTGCAAAAGTGGGAGGATGTAGTAGTACACTCCTGAAACAATCCCAAAACAATCAACCACTGAAAACCCTACATGTCTGTAATCCCAGCAACTCGGAAGATAGAGGCAGGAGGATTGTATGTTCGAGAGCAGAGGCAGTCTGTGTAATTTAGTGAAGTCCTGTCTCAAAAACAGAAAAAGTAAAAAAATGGGCTGAGGGTGCAGCTCAGTGGCATAGCACTTGCAATGCATGCAAGCACGAGGCCCTGGGATCAACCCCCAATAACGAAAAGAAAAAAAAAAAGAAAAGAAAACCCTATGAGGGTTGCTATGAGTCAGACTTGACTCGAGGGTACCTAACAACAACAAACATTTGTAATAGTAAGTCATGGTAAACATGGCCAGAGAAAATTAAACGTGGCCAGAGAAAATTACAAATCCATTTGTGTTCAGCACTAGATTTGTGGACAGCTATTCTGAGGCTCTGTAACTTATACTTTAGCTGTTGTTGTTGTTGTTAGGTGCCGTCAAGTCAGTATCTAACTCATAGCGACCCTCATAGGGTTTTCAATGGCTGACTGTTTCGGGATTGCCTTGGGAGTGGATTGCCAGGTCCTTCTCCCATTTTTGCGGTGCTGGGAATTGAACTCGGACCTCAGAGACTGCAGCGCAGCACTCTACCCACTGAGCTAAATCCCAGCCCATACTTTAGCTGTAGTAGCCCTCAAGTTTGTATGTATACTAAAATAAACACAGGATTCAGGTATTTTATTATATTGTCTTTATTCTAAATGATTTTGAAAATGTAAACAATTTTCTATTTACATAACTTTCTTCTTAGGATGAATAAAATCAAACACATTGCATTTTCCTTTCACCTAGTCTCACCCTTGAAATCTTTTGACAGAAATACTATGGTCAAAGATTACAGCGTTAATTAACAAAAGTCATGACACTACAAATGATGTGGAATTAACCTTTTCAAATAAAGTGACTGCAGTTACATTTATTTAATGCATGGTTGAGCTATTGAATTCAACTTTGAAAAGGTGTAGCTTCAATTTTTAAGTTTTTTATTTGATGAAAAATGGGGAGGAAAATAAGAGTGAAGGATTAAGTGTTTTTAACCCTTAACTCTTACTTTTTGATGTCAGATAGATATTAGCCGAAAGCAGACAATACCTGAAAGATGTGTATCTCTGTTTTATTGAATATAAAAAGCCATTTGACTGTGTGGATCACAATAAATTATGAATAACATTGCAAAGAATGGGAATACCAGAGCATTTAACTGTACTCATGAGGAATCTGTACATGGACCAGGAGGCAGTCATTCAAACAGAACAAGGAAACACTACCTGGTTTGAAATCAAGAAAGGTGTACTATAGGGCTGTATCATTTCATTGTCCTTCTTCAATCTCTATGCTGAGCAAATAATCCAATATATCGGACTTTTTGAAGAAGAATATGTCATCAAGTTTGGAGAAAGACTCATTGACAACCTGTGTTATACAGATGACATAACTTTGCTTGCTGAAAGTGAAGAAGATTTGAAACACTTATTGATGAGGATCAAAGAACTTACTCTTCAGTGTGGATTGCACTTCAACATCAAGAAAACAAATATCCTTATAAGTGGGCCAGTAAGCAACCTCATAATAAGTGGAGAAAAGTTTGAGGTTATCCATGATATTGTTTTACTTGGTTCTACAATCAAAATCCATGGAAGCAGCAGTCAAGAAATCAAAAGACACATTACACTGAGAAAAGCTGTTGCAAAAGACCTCTTTAAAGTGTTGAAAATAAAGATGTCACATTGAAGACCAAAGTGTGTCAGACTCATGCCATGATATTTTCAGTTGCATCATATGGTGGTGAAAACTGGACATTGAATAAGGGAGACAGGAGAAGATTTGATGCTTTTGAATTATGGTGCTGGAAATGTCTATTGAATATACCATGGACTGCCAAAAGAGCCGATAGATCTGTCCCAGGAGAAGTGCAACCAGAGGGTTCTTTGGAAGCTATGATGACTAGACTGTGTCTGAAATATTTTGGACATGTTTTCAGGAGGGACCAATCAGGAGGACATAATGTTTGGGAGAGTGGCAGGTCAATGAAAGCAAGGAAGATCCTCAAATACATGGATTGACACAGCATCTGCAACAATGGGCTCAAAGGAAAAAAGATCTTGAGTCTGGCACAGAATCATGGAGTGTTTCATTCTGTTGTACATAGGGTCACTATAAGTCAGACCAGATTCAACGGCTCCTAATAACATCAAAGAATTATAAATAAAAGTTTAGTACTGAATGAAAGATCAATTTCCAATATTTGAAGCAAATCTTTATTAGCCAAAGCTGTAGTCTTAACTGATACTAGACTGATAGCTAGAAAAGTGAATAAGCACAAAAGCCATTGCTCCTAATTCTTTGTCAGTGGTCAGCATTCCTCAGAGCTCCCTGAGCAGAAAGACACCTGCCCTGCCTCTCATACTCTGCCTATATTTTTGGCACATTCTTCCAAAGGCTAATCTGCAGTTCTATGACTAGGACTAAACTAAGAGCTCACTATCTGACATTTCTTCTCAGAATCTCCTTCTCTAAGGTGTTAGTAGTGTCCCACAGCATTATCTGTGCATGTCAGACAGCTCTAGATATAAATGATTATCTTTGGGTTTGTAAGAGGAGACTAGAAATGAAAGTTGAGTGACTCCTGCAAGAGGGATTATCTTTGCTTCTGTGAGGCTGTGAGACCATTTGATAATGTGAGAAATATACAAAAAGTTTTGCGGGTCATACTTGAACAAGAATACCCATGAGCTTGCACATGCAAATAAAATTTACTTTATTGTATCAACTTGTTCTTGCTGTGAAGTGTAAGTAAAAATTGTTGTTGTTGTTAGGTGCCGTCGAGTCGGTATCTGACTCATAGCAACCCTCATAGGGTTTTCAATAGCTGACCATTTCGGGATTGCCTAGGGAGTGGATTGCCAGGCCCTTCTCCCGTAAGTAAAAATATCAGTGATGTAAAGTACATCAGTCTAAGATGCCAAAGACATTTAACACTGTCAAAGTTTCACTAGCCTAGGACTCTTGTTACCCTAGGTAAATCAGACTGAGCTATGTTTTTCTACTTGTTGATGAGAAAGAGCAAAATAGTTCTTTGCATTAAAAGTTGTGATGATACAATCAGCTGGATTTTTATATTCCCCTATTGAATATAAACATGTTCTGAAATACCAGCATCATACACTGTTTAACCTGGGTACAACTTTCTTTCATCATGCCTGAAAATAGACAAAACATTGATATTGCCCATGCCACAAAAATCATCCACTGTCATTCTACTCCAATACATGACTCTTGCTTCTTTACCAATTACAGATTTAGGTTGTTCTTTCCCCTTCTGGATGAGATTTATCATGATACTCAATCTGTACAACATTCAAATCAGAGCCACGCCCCCCTTCTTTAAACCATCCCCCAACTACTTAATATAAGCCTGTAATTCTTCTACACTCTTACTGAGTCTGAGCCATCATCATGGACATTCTCTTTCAATGCAACAAGTAGTAAATGAAATTAGTTCAACTTCCAGATATATTGCTGATAGTTATTGGCTAGAGGATAAACTATTAATAAATTTTAATTGATAAAACAAGTATGGTTCTTCTATCAGATGAAGTCAATGTTCATTTTCTAGTGTAGTAAAATATATATATATATATATAACATAAAATTTGCTATCTTAATTATGTGTAAGTATACAAATATGTGGCATTAAGCATGTTCACACCATTGTACAGACACTACACTATATATCTACTTCCAGAACCTTTTAATGATCCTAAACTGAATCTATACCCCTTAAACAATAAGTCCTAATTCCTCTCAGCCCCAGGCCCTGATAAACACTGTGCTGATTTCCATTTCTATGAACTTGAATATTTTATCTTATTTCCTCCTGCCTCAGCCTCCTAAATGCCAGGATTACAGGTGTGAAACACCATGCTCAGCCACATTTAGCTATTTTGGGTACCTCATATATGTGGAATTATACGACATTTGTCCATTTGTGTGTGGCTTTTCCACTTAGCATGATGTCTTCAAGTTTCATCTGTGCTGTGGCAGGTATTAGAACTTCATTACTTTTTAAAGCTGAATAATATCTCACATGTATACAGCACATTTTGTTTCTGTGTCCATCTGTCGGTGGACATTTGACTTGTTTCCATCTTATAGTAGTTCTTAATAACATTGCTATGAGTGTTGATATACAACAGTCATAAGTTTTTAGCAAGTAATGAATAGAATATTTCTAGCATTTTTTCTGTTCTGCACATGAACCTAAAGCAGTCTTTCCCAGGGTACCCCTTCCCTACTAATCATGCTCTGAGAAACCAAACATTTTGTAACAATGACCAGAAAGCCAGTAGAATATATAATTTTATTGCTAAAAGTTGTCACTGACTTTACAAAGAAAACCATAGGCAGGGGGAGAATTAAGGGAAATAGTCTAGAGAGGCAAAATAATCCTGAATCAATTTTTCTTCCAAAATGTATTTTCAACATTAAGGTGTAAGTCTTTAATGATTTCATACTTAGTGAAGTGCTAAAAATAAGCATGTTAAAGAAAGGTTCTTGCCATTGAGTGAGAGATACAACCACATCATTTACTTATCCATCCATTAAGCTATCATTTGACACTTTCTCTCTGGAACATAAACTCAGAGTTCAGGGAATTGCTGAACAATTTTCTTTCTCTAGAACAGAGCACATAATAGACATGCAATAAATATTTATGAAACAAATGAGTGAAAAATGATTAGAATGAGCCCTTATTTTGTCTTAGCCACTTTGAGAGGCATAATAGAGTATTAAACAGCACCATCCCTGCCTACATAATGCTTTAAGACTAGCTTTAAAGTTAGAAACACACTGCATGGTAGCTACAAACAAAGTGCAATGAATGTACAGAGGAAAGAAAGATTAGTTATGCTATGAATTGTAAGGGAGCTTTCAAAGAAGAGTTGGTTAGTACATAAAAGATTTTGACAGATTGAAGACTAAAGTGCAGACCATGTACATGAGCAAAGACACAGAAGGCAAGAAGTGTAACAATGCACTATAGCGTTTTAAAGTCTTATTCTATTCAGTAAACATTAAATTCCTTCCTTCATTTAAACTTCATGGTATTTTATGTTTCTCTACTCCCAGGAGGAAATAATCAATCTTTATACTTAGGGTATGGAAACCAAAGAACACACAATAATTAAATGGGAAAGCCCGGATATGAGTCTAAGCCTCTAGATTCCATAGTTGGTTATTCCAGTCATTAGATTATTTTCATGAGCTTTAAATAGCTTATTTTAGCTGATATGTGAGCTTTTGATATATAGGAAGAATAGATGGATAAGACAGAAACTCTACAAGATTAAAATAGTGGAGCAAAGAGAGATTTACTTTTATCTACTTAAAGTACAAAAGACATTTTTTTCATACTTAAAATACAGCAAGGCCAGAAGTGGTGGCTCACACCTATAATCCCAGCTACTTGGAAGGTGGAGGCAGGAGGATCACAAGTTTGAAAACAGAGGCAGCCTGTGTAAGTTAGTGAAAGCCTGTCTCAAAATACAAAGTAAGAAAAATGTACTTAGGGTATAGCTCAGTGGTACAACATTTGCAAGGCATACCAGTGCCAGGCCTTGGGTTTAGCTGCCCAGTACTACGAAACAACAACAACAAAGAACCGCAGCAAATTTCTTTGGAATGAATATCTACATACAGTTGTAGAAAATAGTGAAAATGAATTTTTTACTAATAGTCAATTTTACAAAGATTCTTTGTTGTTTTTCTGAACACATTTCCTATAAATTTGACTCTAAAATATAGATTTCTGAACACTATTTAAAAACATAATTTGACTGAACTGTTTTAAACAGAGTTCCTCTTCTAAAGTGTTATTCAACTGAAATGGGTTCTAATGTTCTCTGACCTATAAGAGTCCTTGTTTTTCAGAATATATTTCAAAATCAATTTAGTTGAGAGAGTAAACCATATCTCTAACAATTGAGAAAGATTGTAAAGTAATGAAAGAAAATACATAGCAAAGAGTTCTTGTGTTTTAATGGATAGAAGAGGATATAAAGAAAATGTTCCAGATGAGTGGTAATGTGTATGCACTCTGTATAGTGTGAATTTGATGGACATCAGAAGATTATATGAATAAGTTTCAATGGTTTTATGAATTCATTGCAATAAATCATTTTCCTCTTTTCATTTATGCGTAAAAGAGTTTGATTTTTGAAAATAAGCAATTGTCAATACCACAATGAAAAATCATTGATATTTCTTATCTTTTAGAGATAAACATATGGATCTATATCTTGAGTTGTCTGCATGGATTAAAAACCTAAGGTAAATATTTATGTTCCTTCTTTTATTTCCATCAGCTATTTTTCTTTCAGAAAGAATCATAAAGGAAATAGAATTATAGAATAATAGAGTTCAAGAGGAACACAGAGATTAGTAGCAACTTCTACATTAGCTTGCCAGTGGATGTGATGGTTTATTTTATATGACAATTTGGCTAAGCTATGATGCCCAACCATTTGGTCCAACACTGAAATAGATGTTGCCATGAAGATGTTTGTAGATGAAATTAACATTTATAATCATTTACTTTGAGTGAAGCAAATTACCTGCTGTAATGTGGGTAGGTTTTATTCAATCAGTTAAAGGCCTTTAGAGAAAACACTGAAATTTCCTGGAGAAGTAATTTGATCTCAGGACTATAACTTAGAAATCCTTGCTGAACTCTCAGCCTGCTGGCCTGCCCTGTACATTTTGGATGTGCCAGCTCTCACAATCATCTGAGCCAATTTCTTAAAATAAATCTCTTTTCCTCTGTCTCTGTCTATACTATTGGGTAGGCTTCACTGGGGGACCTTAACAAATGCAGTGGCCAAACTAAGGTCCAGAAAAAAAATTATGTTTTTCCAAATCTCATTTTATAAATGTTGGCAGGGTTGTTGACAGAAAATAGAGGAAATTTTGTCATAAAATATTGTCAAAAATGTTGATTATAATGTCAGGAAAGAAATTTGGAACTATCAACTTTCAGCCCTACCTTTCTTAATGGCAATGATTTATACTAAACCAATACATTGAAAAATCCTGAAAGTCAAAGCAGATAAAGCAAAAAAGGGATTGTTTGTATGCTTTACCAAAAGGTAGCATATGATTCTTTACAGAGAGAATTTGCCTCAACATTTAGGGTGGTTTTATTTTTTAAAAAACTGCATTATAAACTTTCTGGAACATATAAGTTCAACACACTTCAACAGGAGATGTTTTTAAAGTGCATCTTACTGAAAATTAATCCCCAGATTATATAATTATTTTACCTTCTTGAGAAAGAATACTTTAAGAAGTCAAGTCTGGCTAAAAACGACAAAGAAAGATACACATACATATCCTATTATTTCATTTCATTTTATTTTTATTTTTATTTTTTTTTTGTTGGTCCTTGAGGATTAAACCCAGGGCCTCTCACATAGTTTGCAAGTGCTCTACCATTGGGCTACACGCCCAAGCCTATTTAAAATTTTTATTTTGAGCACAGTCTCTATAAGATATATAGGCTCCCTCTGGTCTAGAACTCCTCATCCTCCTGGTACTGACTCCAGAGTCATTGGGTTACAAGCACTGGCTCCATATCCTATTATTTTAGTAAACGTGCGTATACTCTCTCCTGGAATCTTCACCACAAATCTCTTAGTTATTTCTCATCATCTTATATTGGAGAAAACCAAAGTTGATAGAGATTAGAGGATTTTACCAAACTACCCAGAGACAGAGCAGGCAACTCCCAGTTCTGAACATCCCTCACTTTTCTCCTTGCCTGGCAATGCTTCCCTGAGAGCAGCAGCATTAGCCAGAAGGGTGGTGATTCTAGGTCTCTTGACCAAAAAATCTCATAGTGAGCCAATTCTCATTCTAATGAAAAGGTATATGGGTCTGTTGTGCTAGCATGAATATTAAGATTTATTTAGGGGGGAAAAATTCCAGTACATCTCATCCTCCTAACCCTCCCATGTCCTGTTAAAGCTATGCAAATTGATTCTATGGGGAGAATGGAAGATTTGATCAAAAGGATAGGGCATTATCTCTCCTTTCTCCATCTTTCTCACTGTGCTCCCCAACTGATGGTTAATATTCTTTGGTCTCAGCATCCTTCTACAAAACAGGAAGACTCTAGGGTTATTTTTTCTTTTAATGCTAAATACATTTGCTAAACTGAGATGATTGTTCTCATGTTTCAAAACACTCTGTCTCTCCTACCTTGACTTTTATTTCTCCAACCTAATAGCATTTCTTTTAGGAGAAGAAGAATTTACACAACCCTGAATGAAAGAACAGAGGCACCTTTATTGCATCTCTAGTCTCCTGAGTTGCAAAGGCCCAACACACTTTCAGTCCATCTCATATATTCTCACTCAGGCCACTGCTGGTCTCCTTAGATAGGTAAGACTTGATCTCTCTCCTCTCTCATTTGAGAGCAGGTGGACCCCAGACAGTTCTTTGAGGCTCAATGAGTGACTTCTCTTGAGAAAGCCACATCTCTCTAGTCCGCCAAGGAATGAAAATCCAAACAATAACATAGATCTCTTCAAATGGTGTCAAATATATTCTTGCAAATCCTACTAGCAATAACTACAGCATGTCATTGAGTGACGTGGCTTCAATCTTGCCCTGGGTGCATGAAACCAAGAGAGGACATCTGACATCGGCAGTTTTCTCCACAGAAATAACAGAAATAACATGACCTGGTGCAGTGCTTCTTTACTACGAGATGGCTCGGGCAGGGTACTAGGAATTAAGTAGGAATCACCCAGAATTTGCTGCTCTTCATGACACCACGTTTATCTGCTATTCCGAAAATTAGGCAAAGTGGTGACTAAAGACCACCATTTTGTATAAGCAGGGCCATAGGCTCCAGCTGAAGAAAGGCATCACCTGTTGTAGCTTACAAAAAGGAACGCTCTTTAATAAGCATGCAAAGTCCTGAAAGCCAGAGAGAGTCTGTTCTTCAGGAGGCAATAACATACCAAAGTCGGCTAAGATTTTAGGTTCAACTGCGAGACTGTCTTTCCTATAAACAAGACGAGGAAGTCACACGAAAGGACAGAGAAAGAGCACGGGCAAAGCAGCTGGGTAAATCACGTTTAAAAACAAAAAAGCATAAAAAATAAAAGACTACTAATAAGAAGCCCAGGAAAGCTGCAGAATGGGGAGGACAGGGAGAGGCGCCTTGGAGGGATAAATCGGGAGGAGGGAGTCGGCGAGGGAGGGGAGCGCGGAGAGAGCCGAGCACGGACGTCAGGAACAAAAGCTTCGCAGGAGTCTGGCGGAGGCACGAAGGGACCATGGGGTGTTTTGAATAATTATTAAAATTAGCATGTGTCTGCGCCATCCTGTGGGTGTGGCGCAGAGCGGAGTGTAAACTCTAGCGGGGCGGGAGCAAACACTGGATTAGCGGCAGCAGCCTGCCAGCCTGACCAGGGAGTGCGGGAACCGGCGCACCGCAAGCCGACGGGCACCATGGCCTCCTCTCAGGGGAGAAACGAGCTGCAATTCGCCGACTGGATGGCAACTCTGCCGGAGAGCATCCACAGCCTCCCCCTCACCAACCTAGCCATCCCAGGTAGGCGCGCGGAGGCTGCTCGCCCGGCGCTCTGCGCCCGCGCCACCCGCCCCGCCCTGCTTTATCTGCCACTAAGTGGTAACTTGCCACGGTGCCCTGGGGAGGGAAACTCGCCTTTGGGGGTGGGTCTCGGGCCGGGCGGGAGCGTGCCTGGCAGCCCCAGGCTTCCCGGCGGCTTCCAAACCTCTGGGGGTCGTGGCGCCAGGAGTCAAGGTGACTGCTTGTCTCCTGGGCTTTAGGAGCAGGCTGTCGCTCGCTGGGGCAGGGGAGAAGCTGACCCCAGGATGGCGCCTCGTGCCCTCTCCCCATGGTCTTCCCTGCAGATTTGAGGGGGCTCGGGGGAAGCGATTTCTGAGTGCAGGGTGATAGTGCATGGTGAGCGCGAGCTAGGGTCCTAGGGACTCCGATCCGGCGCGTGGACCTCTGAGTCCATCTCTGACACGGAATTGAGCAGATTTGGTAGATTCTCCGTCAGAACCTACTCGAGTCGTTAATATTCTCCTCCAGTCTGCTTTAGAGAGACAAAGCGCTTCCCAAAGAGTGATGAAAGTTCAGGGCTGGGCGGCGGCGTGATCGCTGCCCTTGACCGGCAGCTGAAGGGGACGAGAAGCATAGAGCACCGTTTCCTACTCCGCGTGGACCTGGAGGGTCGGGCAGAGCGGCCGCTGTCCATGGTCTGGGCTAAGTGCGTGTTAGCCGTGTAAGGCACGCGGGTCAGTAAAGCAAACCATTGCGGACTGAGCGCTGTCTGCTCCGACAGAAACCGGGCAGGAGAACCTACGTGAGCAGCAACCGAGCGGTGGGATTAATGGGCAAATGGTAGGGCAAAGGTGATTGAGCTGGTGTCCAGATAGTATAGAAGGAAGAAAGCATGGATAAAGCGAGGATGAAACGTGAGGTATCCAGGGAGACTTCAGCATGGCGTGCCAGACTTGAACCAGAGGACTGGGCAGGTGTCTGGAGTGAGAGCGCACAGCAGTCCTAGCTCAGGTACCCAGGAAGGGGGGTCCTTTCAGGACAGTTTACAAATATGACAGCTGGGGACATGGCCAGACTTAGTTACCAATTTCGCTGTGCACATGGACTGAGGAGCGCACATCTGATTCTTCCAGGACTGGGCTGGAGGGCAAATTACTGATGGATATTCCTCTTGCAGCTCTGAGCAGAGTTCAGTTATCAAATTCAACCTTCTGGTCTACCCCTCTTGATTTCCCCTTTCCAGTGTCGTCCTCCCCCTATAACTGGGGGGAAATATAATAAAGGAAAAAAGTATATTTTTTTCCCTGAAAATCCCCAGAGGCTCCAAATAATACTGTTGGACTGATCAGTAACTCACATCAATGGTTGTTAGTTACGTAGATTTTGGCAGCAATGAAAGGCACCTGCTTCTCTATGAACTCTGTCCCCAAAAGGGTTGTCTTTTTTCCCCCCTTAACCTTTTCTCAACAGATAGCTTCCAAAGGGCACAGAGATCTCCAGGGAAAAGAACATCCCAGCTTCTCCACTCTGCATTTCCTCCATTGGCTGTGTGAGCCTGGGGATTGATTGCTCTTTTGAAGGAGACACTAGAGAGTACACAACTTTATTGGCAAAATTCCACTTGTACTTCCACAAGCATTCCTATCCATTTTCTTTCTTCATTTTTATTTTTATTTTTTATCTTTTATGCATTTTTTGCAGTTATCTTCACATGGTCCCACCTAAGTGTTTTTGTACACATTGAATATATGAAGGACAAGACTGAGACGCCAGCTTTCTGATAGGGAACTCTCAAGAGATGAAGGGAAGTTAAAACCTAATTTGGTATAGCTAGTTCTGAGGGATGGTCTGATACCACATTTGAGTCCTTCTTACATTTTCATAATATTTTGCTTTTCCTGTTATGTTCTCTCGCTCACATCCTTCCAAAGTCCTTGTAAAGTAGGTGGTGAGTGTACTACTGTCTCCATTTCATAGAAAGAAAGGATAGAAAGAAAGAAGGAAGGAAAGAAAGAAAAGAAAAGAAAAGAAAAGAAAGAATCTGACCCCTAAACTGGATATTAAAGAAGATTTCCTAGGAATTCTGGAGGGAAAGGCTTTGAGATCTGTGTCAGGATGATTCAGCAGCAACAACTACTAACCAAACTGAAGAGATAGAGATGAGGATCTAGGCATTATAGGAATAGGGTAATTTTCTTGTCTCCCCATAGGACAAAGTGGAAACTTGAGGTCAGTGATTTTGGCACTCTGGTGATCTTCAAGTAGAGATATAAAGATATTGGCATTGGGGTGCCATAGAAATTTCCATTGCTTCTCCCAATTCTTTTAGAATAATATACAAAGTGGATTCATGGCAGTCTCCCATTATTACTCCAATACTTTTGAGAAACACACACACACACACACACACACACACAAACACACACACACACACACCCCATATTTTACCAGATCTATATTCTTGAATGCCTGCAGCCATACCACTGTGGTGTCTGATCCCATCAGATCTCAGAAGCTAAGCAGGGTCGGACCTGGTTAGTACTTGGCTGGGAGACTGCTTGGGAACACCAAGTGCTGTAGGCTTTGGAGAAGGACCCGATAACCCACTTCCAAAAAACAAGCATTGAAAACCCTATGAATAGCAGAGAAGCACTGATAATAGTGTTTCACCTGTTGCACACAGAGTCGCTATGAGTAGGACACTGACTTGAAGGCACCTAACCATAACAGCAGCAACATATTCTTGAATACCCCATGGTTGTGTAAATATCTATAACTATATGGATATCTAGGATTAGAATTGGTTCCGTTCTGCATTATTCAACACTGAGAATTTTTGAAGAAAAAAATATGTTCAAACTTTGATAGTCAGAGAAGACTAATTGGAGACTATTAAACACTAATGGAATAATTGCTTTAAAATCATGCTAATAGCTTCGTGGCTGCTACATGTTTACTTGGCCAGTTGCTGCAGCTTGAATTAAGCAATTATCTCCACCATTTAAAACGACGCCTGGTGCTCCACACAAGTGTTTCTGTGGAGGGGAATTGCAGTTCAGTCATCCTCAGAGCTTCAGGTTATCTTAGGTGAAGCAGCTAGAGTGGAGAGCTGCCTCATTATGAGGCCATCTTCTTGGGGCAGCTGACCCAAATTACCCAAGACTGACACAGAGAACAATCTGCGCATGTGTGATACTCCCCACCATGTGTGCAGCTCTGGCATCTTTAAATATTTTTCAAGTGTCTGCATCTTGAATGCTTTCAAAACCAAATCTCTCAGTGCTGTTTTGCATTTAAATGGCTTCATGATTTGGTATTGACTGGGCAAAAGAATTAAGTTAGTAATTGGTATTGGTAATTTTACTTTCTCAATTTATTTTTCAAAGAAATGATACTGCCAAAACAGATTGGTAGTTACTCAAATTCCCATCTTGTTTATCATTTATTTCTGTCTCTGAGGGAACCAAACTAAGTTTTCATTCATGTGTATTTGTTTAACAATGGCATTTTGGATTATGAATGATGCTTCCTTTTACAAGCTGATGAACGAGGATAAACAGGGAAGGAAACAGGAGGACAAAGTATAGAATTCAGGTAAAGGTGAGTCTGATGAATATTTGGTATCTTTGAAGTAGAGTTCTAACTTTACAGTCATAGTGGGTCTAGAACAATTGAAAAGAGATCCATCATAGCAGCAAATAAGGTGTAAGATGGGTTTGTGACAAGGAGTCATTATGTCCAAACTCTAAAAGATGGAATAGGATTTACTGCATGAGAGGGATCTGCTATTCATTGTTTGATATGTGAATAAAATCTTTTACACATAGTGCAGCAAACTGACCATGCAATAGTGAAAAATTGGCCAAAATGCTCTGGCGCTGGGTCTCACAGAGTGTGTTTTCTTGAACATGGAGCTGCTGATTATACTTTAGATATGGGATACTGAACTGCTTTATAAATTAATGATTACATATGTAAATTTTACTCATTTCCCTTAGAAAATGCCAACTCTAATGAAAAAGAGCAGTCTTACAAGTGGAAACTGTCTTCTTCCTTCTCTTTGTAATTTACTGTTTCTATTTTAATTGAGATGACACAATCTATGGAATAAATCTGGAATTGAGTCTGATTATATAAATTTCTAAGAAAAAGTAGAATTTTTTCATATTTTTATTCAGGACAGTGGTATGGAAGTTAATCTTTCAAGTCAATCAAAATGCAACAAAAGTGTTGTGAATATCCTTCTTGTGTTGCTCTCCAATTCCCAATTTTGTTTTGATTTTGCTAAAGAAGGGGGGAAAACAAAACCTGAAGACAGTCTTGGGGATTTGGGCATTTCTAAATTTATTTTTTAATTCACAAGAAAAAATTGTACATATTTATTGGGTGCCATGTGATGTTTTTGTAGATTAATACATTGCCTAATGTTAGATCTTGGAAGCTAAGCAGGGTCGGGCCTGGTTAGTATCTGGATGGGAGACGCCTGGGAACACCAGGAGCTGTAGGCTTGGGAGAAGGACCTGACAACCCCCTCCCAAAAATCGATCTGCCATTGAAAACCCTATGAACAGCAGAGAAGCACTGAAAATAGTGTTTCCCCTGTTGTACAGAGGGTCGCTATGAGTCGGATACCGACTCGACGGCACCTAACAACAACAACAACAACAAATGTTCAAAGGGCTAGGGTTTTGTTCAGTTGATAGAGTGCTGTTCTGCATTCTCTGAGGACTTGGGTTCGATCCTCAGGTCCACAATAAATGGGAGAAGGACAAATCTACTCCCAAAGCAATCTCAAAACAATCAGCCATTGAAAACCCTGAGAGTTTCTCTGAGTCGGTCCTGACTTGACAGCACCTAACAACAACAACAATATTCAAATCAAGTTAAACATATCTATTCCATCAAACATTTATGATTTCTTCATGGTGAAAACATTCAAAATCATTTCTTTTAGCTTTTGGGAAATATACAGTACATACTATTATCTATACTCACCCTATTTGCAATAGAACACCAGCTCTTGCTTCTCTTGTATAGCTATAGCATAGTACCTGAGGACCAACCTTTTCTTATCTCTCCATTGTCACTAAAAAAATGTCTGAAACAGAATTTGTTCTACAACTTTTCCTTCATGATTTGAATTGAATCCCTAACAACTGTTAAATGTAAAGTAGTACATATTTTACCAATGACAAAGTTATTTCCTATGCACACATGTGATTTTCATATCTTCTAAGGTCTTGTTACTCAAAAGTGGTCAAGAAAAGACCAGCAGCATCAGCATTCATGGAAGCTTTGTAGAAATGCAGCATCTCAGATCCCATTTCCCAGATTTATTTAATCATAGTTTACCTTTTAACAAGATACTTAGGTGATTCATATTTGGAGTCTGAGAAACTGTTTTAGTGTACTTCTAAAGGGGACCTTTATGTGACTGGCAGAGGTGAAGTTAAATATATATCTTTCTACCAGGCTTTCTATAGGGCTAACTATTCTATCCCCAAAAGTTCAATTTTACAATCACACTTAAAGCCAGACCTCCATATTTGACTCAAGGCTAATGGCACAGGCTAGTAACATTTCTGATGACTGACATTACAGTTCATCATGCACCTTGAGAGATAAATGTTATTTAATTGCTACTTAAGTGTTCAAATTAGGTCACTGTGATAAATGTAAAATCTTTCCCCCTCATTTCCTTAAAGTCCTGTTGCTCATTGATAATGGCCATCAACAGCACTTAAAATCAGCCCACCTGGTGATGCTAGTCATTACTAATGCCAGTTTAGGAAACATCTCTATATTGATTCTGTGTTCATTTGGTCCCATTCTTTATTCTGCAAAGGTCCAAATACTTTTGTTATATTTATAAGTTGCAGATTGATTCATTTTATCTATACACTAGAACCTTTTTGTATTGCTTTTGAATAAAAGTGGCATTATAAATATAAAATATGTTAATAATCATCAGCAAACTATTAAAAGCAAAGGTAGACAGTAAATTTATTTTTAATAGAAAATGATCTTATTTATATTTGCAAGGAACACCTTATTCATTTATTTGAAGCATGGTTTACGTGGAATAAAAACATGTATAAATATGGGTATATTCATTTATTTGGATTTCAGCTGCTTAATAATATAAACATTCTAAAGTAAATAGACAAAACACACACACACACACACACACACACACACACACACACACACAGAGGCACAGCCCTCAAATTCCTGACGTGGTTATAACAATGTTTATATATTATGTCTCATACTTTATGCCTATGAAAACTTCTCATACCCTTACTTACAGTTTTTTTCTTATTTAATTATAATCCCACCTAATCCGAACAGAAAGAGTAAATTACAAAGGGAAGGAAGACTCTTGAATGCCACACATCAACAATAACAATAGAGAAGTGAGGGAAGGCTAACAAATGGCACACTAACACAGAAGATGATATTCTCTAAACCCTACCAGCCCCAACATACAATCAAAGTTAATGTAATTGTTCATTTGAGTTCATCCCAAATACTTCCTTAATGGATTTCAAAATAGTTCTAAAAGTCTCTACATGGATTCTTAGTTATAGTCTATAAACTAGTCATTTTGGTTGGTTGATAAGCTAGTCCTTTGGGCTACCAGGTGATATCTGTATTTTCCTTCTTTCCTGTTTCAGGAAGTTTTGGGGAGTTGTCACCTATGATACTTTGATATGTAAAGGAACTTTGCTTCCATAATTTTAGGTTCAAAACATCACTGCCTCTGTTAGTCCCATGAGAGTCTGTGCTGTGTCTGCAGAGGCCCCTAACTGAGAATGTTAATGTCAACAAAGGTTAAAGCTTCCCAGAGCTGGGTGCCCATTGTGGGAAATGCTGATGCCAACTTCCACTGCTGCTGACTCTGCATCACTGCTAAGACCATGAATGCCAGAATTGCCAAAACCTGTCTATCTTTTGGCCTGGTTTATATCAATTCTTTTGTTGTTGCTGTTTGGTCTTGTGACTCAGGTGTGAGTTTAGGAGGGATAGTTAGAGGACAATATGTGGGAAAAATTTTGTTCTCTACTATGCATTATACTTAATGTTCGGTCAGTATGTGTGTATGCATGTGTACAAACATGTGGGTGCATTTTTGTGTATGCATGCATGTGTATATGTGTGTGTATCTATTTTGTCTTAAGATAACTTCTATTCTCAGGCAGTATCTTGATTTCTCTTAAAAGTAGGCCTCTAGTGGGCACTACCTAATCATTCATACAAACAGGTCTAGTGGAGAAATACAGGTAGGATCTATATTTTTTCCTACAAAGTAAACTGGGACAATGTAAATAGAACCAAATAATGCGCTACACTTGAAATAATCACCAAGGACTCCATTGTATTAAAGCACACAGTAATTGGCTCTGACCCTTCAAGAAAAGGTAAAATCTCTCTCTCTCTTTCTCTCTCTCTCTCTCTCTCTCACACACACACACACACACGTGCGTGCGCACACACACATGCACACGCACTTCAATTCCTGATGCTTAAAAGAATAAGCTCTGTTTCCTGAAAAAAATTGCTTCATATATGCCATTGAGAATGCCTCTTACCTATTAGTATTAATTTTGGGGAACTAGAGAATGTACTACCATGATGAGCACTTAAAGAACCCCTAGATGTAGTCATATGGCATTTGATGTACTTTGCGCTCTTATCTCTGCCAGTTTGGGTAGGGTTAGGATTAGTTTCAGAAAATTATGGAGCAGGAAATATCTAAACCATATATTCTATTGTTGTTGTTGTTGTTAGGTGCTGTCGAGTTGGGTCCCACTCATAAGGGATTCTCATTGGGGTTTCAGTGGCTGATTGTTTTTGAGATTACTTCAGGAGTGGATTGCCACGTTCTTCTCCTGTTTTTGTGGTGCTGGGGATCGAACCTCTGTTCTCAGAGAGTGCAGAGAGGCACTCTACCAACTGTGATAAACCCCAGCCCATATATTCTAGAAGGAAGGGAAAAGTAAGGGGCAAAACCCTTTCATGGTTTAGATATCCTACTGTCAAAAAGCTTTCTACAGTAACATATGCTTTTATTATGCTCTATTAAGAGAGGAAGGTAGGTCAGGACAAGAGGGGCAGGAGGAGATGGTTAAACATTCTTGAGAACTTGCCAGGATTAGTCCAGAGATCAGGTACTCAAACAGATGGCTCATAGATTTGTTAGATGTACTCTTGTTATGTTCCCAGGTTTCATTACAGATTGTGGGAGCGAACAGCTCCTACAACACTCTATCTTAAATGCTAGCTAACAGTGTTTTACACAGAAGAGTTCTTCCGATAAGTTAACTTTTATGAAACAGTCATGTTTATCCTTATTCAACATAAATAACAAGTTGTTTACTCAATTCACTAGGGGAATTTTAATTTCAAGAATGAAAGTGGGCTATGATGAATGGTAACCTTAGTTTTCTTGCTAAAATTTTCTGGCATGTAGTGATGAGAAAGATGCACTTGATGGAGTCCTGATGGGTAAACAGGAACTTAATGCATGACTCAGGTCATGTACCCCTATTGTCATATGGAGGACTGAGAAGAGGACCAGAGCTGCCTCAGTGCAGAGTTAGCCTCCTTCCACACACTGTCCCCATGACGTGCCCTGCGCTTTTCTCTAGAAAAAGGCTGTCCGGGTAATGTCAAGATCTTACTCGGGGGAAGGCTGCAGGAGGTAGAGATTTGTCTAGTCCTTTTTTTTCCCCTCGTATTGGGGGTTGAACCCTAGGCCTTGCATTTGCATGCTGTGCAAGTGCTGGACCACTGAGCTGTGCCCCCAGCCCATGTTTTTACTTTTTGAGACAGGGTCTCGCTAAGTTACGCAGACTGCCCCTGGTCTCCAACTTGCGATCCTCCTGCCTCCGCCTCCCAAGCTGCTGGGATTACAGGTGTGCGCCACGACGCCCAGCTCGTATATTAATTTTGTGTACTGCAACTTTACTGCATTTGCTTATTAATGCCAACAAAATTATTTTGTGGATCTTTAGAATTTTCTACATGTAAACTCATATCTACAAACAGATACAGTTTTACTTTTCCCTTTTTTATTTGAATGTCTTTTATGTCTTTTCTTATATAATTTCACTGGCTAGGTCTGATAGTATTATGTTGAATATAGTAAGTGAAAGTGAGCATCCTTGCCTTGTTCCTCATGTCAGAGGGAAAGCACTCAAATTTCACCATTAAATATTACTGTACATTTGTGATATATGACATTTATTGTGCTGTGATTCATCCTTTCTAGATATAATTTATTGAGAGTTTTGTCATGAAAAGATGTTCAGTTTTGTCAAGTGCTTTTGCTCAATGTATCAATATGATCATGAACTTTTGTCTTCTGTTATACTGATTTGGTTGTTGTTGTTGTTGCTAGGTGCCATCAAACACTGTCAGTGCTTCTCTGTTATTCATAGGGTTTTCAGTGGTGGATTGATTTTTGGGAGTGGGTTGCCACGTCCTTCTCCCAACCCTACAGTATCTGGTGTTCCCAGACAGTCTCCCATCCAAGTACTAACCAGGCCCCACCCTGCTTAGCTTCGGAGATCTGATGGGGATCAGACGCCACAGTGCTATGGCTGCAGGCTCACTGGATTTTGGTATACCACAGTAATTGATTTTTATGTGTTGAATGATCCTTGTTTATCAGGAATAAATCCTACTTCACCATAGTGTTTGATTCTGTAAGTGCTATTGAATTTGATTTCCTAGGATTTGTTGAGAATATTTATATCAATGTTCATCAGGGATACTGACATGTTTTCTTTAAGTGTAGTGTATTTGTCTGCTTTTGATATCAAAGTAATGTTAGTATCATAAAATGAATTTAAACATTGAAAATATTTATTTCCTATTTAATTATTTGTAAGAGTTTGAAAAGGATTGATCTTAATTCTAATTTAAATGTTGGTAGAATGCACCTGGGAAGCCATCTGGTACTTGAATTTTCTATGTTGAAAGATTTCTAATTACTAAATCAATTTCCTTACTTACACAATATTCAGATTTTATATTTCTTCATATTTAATCTTCATAGGTTGTATATTTTTACAAGGATGCACCTTTTCTCTCTAGATTTGTTGGCATATAATCTTTCATAGTAGTCTCTTATGATCCTTTTTGTATTGTTGTAATAGTTGAGTCTCATCCTTTTTTTCTAGTTTAGAAAAATATTTATCAGTTTTGTTTATTTTTTTAAAAAAATCTGTTGATTTTTTTCTATTTGTAACTTTATTTCTGCTCTAATCTTTATTACTTTCTTTCCTTTACTAACTTAGGTCTTAATTTATTCTTTTTCTATTTTTTA